>VXBB01017326.1:211585-262262 GCA_013399915.1 Illadopsis cleaveri
AGAAGACTAGACAGACATTTGGCAACAAAGGTCATTGACTTTCGGCTGCCTTAAAGAATGATGCATCTGCTTTGTTTGACTGCCAATAGATAAGGTGCATATGAAATTCCCCTTGTAAATTAGCAGGATAAAAGTGATTCTTGTCTCCTTGGATTAATCCTTTTTCCAGTGTTTTAATCATGTTGAAGGCACACCCCTATTTTGAAGTTGGTGGGGAGCAGTGCTGCCCAGGGGAAAGCCCCAGGAATAATTCCTACCTCTTCCTTCCTGGGCCAGAGTCCAGGCTGCTCTCTTCTATCTGCTTCCTGCAGTTTTTCCATGGAGTATCTACTAGTCCAAAGGCAGACAGATGAAGTAGTTTTTGCATGGTTGTAAATGCAGGGATTTTCATCCTCATCAGGATTCACTTTTTATCATCATTTACCCCACTAAGACCACTCTCTGCCCCACATCTTAGCAACATGTCAGAACACATTCTGGTCATAAGACAGCTGAAAGTGTCATTTGTTCAACTAATGTGAGGACTGGAATGCAAAAATACAATTCTTAGTTACTGTACACTGTACAGGAAAGAGAGCATTGCAAAGCACAGGCTAAAGTGGACAGAGATCTATATACAACATATAAAGCCAAATTTATCTGAAGATGTCCTTATTTGCCAACACTATTTGGCACACTTGATTCTAAGCTAAGATGACTACAACTCCCAGTTAAAAAATTATTTTCAATTGAAATGTGATAAAATAGTTTGTTAATGCCAAGGAAAGTGGTCTGATAATGTTATTTATTTCAGGAAAGAAGGAAGGAAAAAAAGAGAGAGAGAAAGGAATGAAAGGAAGTAAAGGAAGGAAGAAAAGAAAGGAGAGAAAGGGAGAAAGAGAGAGAGAGAAAGAAAGAAAAGAAAAGAAAGAAAAGAAAGAAAGAAAGAAAGAAAGAAAGAAAGAAAGAAAAAGAAAGAAAGAAAGAAAGAAAGAAAGAAAGAGAGAAAGAAAAAGAAAGAAAGAAAGAAAAAGAAAAGAGGGGGCTTTTTTTTATGTGTTTGCCTTCACGGCTTTGGAGTGCTCACTAATTCCATCTGTCCACAACAGAGCCATCGGAACGGCGAGAAAAAGCATTTCCATATGTGCAAATTAGCATCCAGCCCCTCTTAATCTGTGCAGTGCTCCTCTGAAGTAGATGGTGCGGATGGCTGCCAAACCCACTAATGGCATTCAAATAAAGGACTTTATTGGCTTTAGCTGCCACTTTCTTTTCTTTTTCTTTTCTTTTTCTTTTCTTTTTCTTTTCTTTTTTTTTTTATTTCTTTTTAAGATAGAGAATGCGGTCCCCTCTTATTTTGTTTTTTGTTCTGATATTGTCACTTTGTACTTCAACCATGAAATAAAAAGAAGGCCCTGCACAGCTCTCTAATGGGATCCGTTTTCTCCTACAGTTGCATTCTTTTACTTTCTAATGAAATCTCACCATTATTTATTACACTATAATCAACACCTAAAGTATATTATTCCCACTCTCAGCCAGCCTGTCTTTCCCAAAGAAGTTCTTTCTCTTTTCTGTGCTTTTCACCAGCAGAGACAGGGCTGAGATGAGAGACATTTCGCTTGGGATCCTGCCCGCACTGTGAGTTCATATGAAAAGGAATCTGTTTGTTTGCTTGTTTGCTTGCTCCTCAGATTGTTTTTCAAGGTCTGGCACACACACACAGCTGCAGCCGCGGACGAGGAGAGGTTCCAGCCGTACCCTATTCAGGGTCGCTGTCCCGACGGGTGCCTCTGCACCCAGCAAGGGCTACCACTTGGAGCATGTTTTGAATTTTGAACCGCTTGATTAAATTAATGGAAAACAAAGGAAATCATTTAATCCTAAGGAAAAATGTAGCCCTTACAGCAAAAGTATTTCTCCGAATATACTAATCAATCTTTACTTTCACCCGTCAATATTTGCCCTACTTCTGGCAAGGGTTAGGTAACCACACCTGAGGCCTTGTGATCCCAGATCTTGCTTAAAATACTATGGTTGCTAATCCTGACTTGACTAGTGGTGCCAGCAATAAAACCACAGTCTCTAGTGTGTTGCAGACTCCATATGTTAGCCCCCTAGTCTGCTAAGTCACCACGCCAGCCTAAATTTGAAACATTTCTAAAGTGTTATACAATGTTGTAATAATGTTTTTACAAAACAAAGACTGAGTTACTGGAAGCCATATTCATCCAATCAGCATCTTATTGAAAGAGGAATCTTGATGGTAACAGTAGTGACACAAGCTTACAAAAAAAAAAAAAGAAATAAAGGAATTAAAAATAAAAAATTAAAATTGTTTTGAAGTCTTTAAAAGGGGGCATTGACCTGTTGGGGAGTGCAAGCTGGAAGAACTACTGCAGAAAAAGAAAGTCTCAGTTGAATGTTATCTCACTTTCCTGAGGAAGGGTGCACCCAAAAAGCCTCAAGCTGAGAACACAGTCAGCTTAATTAAAAAGTTCCTAATTGCGAAAATGCTGCTTATAAAAACAGGAATGGACACTGCTAATTGCATACTGAGCAGTGTCTACTTGAACAGAAAACCTTCACATAAGCAGAAGTCTCTCAAAATACTATTGCTGCTGTGTGTTGCAGTGTTTCCCATATAGGGGGGAGAAAAAAAAACCAAAACTCACAAACCAAACTGATTACAGATTGAGTCTGCACCCTGCAACTTATGTCTACATCATGAATGATAACCAGAGGGCATGAATCTAACCTGTTACAAGGTTTTTGTATGATTCCAATCCTACAAATATTTCAGTATGTATTCAAAACTGGTACCATTCATTCCCTTTAATGATGCTTGCTACATGCTTATATGTGAAGATGACAGAAAAATAACAACTCATGTCTTATGTAACTCCTTATATGTTACATTATATTTTAATATATCTAAATCTTTGGAGCACAAAAAATTGTAAGTGTCACAATGACAGCCATGAGATGAAAAGATCACCACACTAAGTACCAAGAAGCTAAATAGAGAATGTATATAATTTTATATAGTTTTATAGAAATTTTATATATGATACATATACTTCTATGAATAAAAGACAAGAATTGTTAACCATGTTGAATATACTTTGGCTGTTTTTCTCCCTGTTTGCTCTAAGAATAGCTACTTTGTTCAACAGTCACAGTGCTCATTGACAAAAATGGATGTTCTAGAGATTTTCTCAAGTACTTCTAGAACACATTTCTTTATATTTATTTTTCAGAAATATTTGCACTAGAAATTTGATTTTTATTACTGACTTGTACAAGAATACTAATTATTTCAAAGAGCTCAGGGCACCATTGTTTTGGGCATTATACAGAGGTTGACTAGAACTTAGTTCTTGATTTAAAGGGATTACAGTCTTAGATGTCAAGACAAAGAGCTAACAAGGATTGTATAAGTTGTGTCCCAGTAATCAGGACAAAGAAACAATTCCTTGGGATTTCAGTAGTGATTTCACCACTGAGCAATTGAGCACACAATGAAAATACTGAGGATCACTTGAAGTAAATGATGCCTAATTACAGGGGAAAAATTATCAAATTATCTTACTTGCTATGAATCACTCATTAATCTTTATTTGCATTTCTTATGGAAAAGAACCTTAACTACCTGATCTGAATGTGCAAATAATAATTATTATTAAATAGTGAAAGTAGTGCAATTATTAAATAATGCAACAATATCAATCATTACTCTTATTAATAATAAATTATAATAAGTCTCTTAGAACTGTGCATGGTCCCAAGATGCACTATGCAAACACAAATTTGAAACATCTGCTTAGACTTGGAGTTGGGGTTCATACCATATCAGTCACTGAGTCATAGTTCAAAATACAAATTCTTTGGCATTTTGGACTTTAACTCCTCCTTTGCACTTGCTCTTCCCCTGGTCCATTACTAGCTCTGAAATCAAAAATGAGAAACTGTCCAGAAATCATGGAGATTCAAACTCACTCTCCTTTTTAATCAGTTTAACAATGAGTAATTTAGGTGTAATGACCCTCATTTTACAGGATTTTACATTTTTCATTTTTACCTAAAGAATAGAGGACTGGGGAAAAAAAGCAACTGAAAGTCAGTGGCAGAACTGTACCGAGTCTCAGAATCTCTTACTTCTTCTTTCTGTGCTCATTTTGCTGATATAAGTTTAGCTGACAACATAAACCAGTAGGAAATTTTATCTTCAGAATAGTTGCAAGAAAAGTATTTTGTTTCCAGGAAATAAAGAGCATTCTCATGGCAACAAGATACAAATTCTGACATACTTAATCATATATGCTTTATATGTTATCTTTCTGAAGGATCACAAGATGACATATAAATTTGGTGTAGTTAGATAATGACATTAATATGTCGCCTATGTTCTAAAAGCAAGATTTACACAGGTTTTGAGACTGTTAAACTACTTTTAAACAATTAGGAAATGTATTTGATTGAAACTGTTTGAAAAAATTTTGAAATTTCAGTCTGATTTTTAGCAAAATCCTTTGCCTAACTTATCACTTCGATTTGATGGTTAAGTAGTTTTGCTTGATAGTCTTGTAAGGATTGTGACTATTCAGGGCAAGAGTCAGTGAAGGGGAGGATTAGTAAGTAGCAGCGTATAACTTCTAATTTTACACATTTAAACATACTTTCTCATGGTGCCTTTTCTGCTTTACCAAAACATCCTCTCTTCTGACATAACACCCACAAAATCTGATGCAGAGACATTTTCTACAGAGCACAAGTCAGATGAAAACAAAAGAATTTCAGAACTTCACCTGTGCATGGGTGGAAACACAAGTAAGTGGCTTTTCCTGTTTGAGAATGAACTTGTCATAACTTTGGCCTTTCTCCCAAGTGAAACTGATATAAATTGTGTTAGCACTGGTGTTTCTGTAGCATGCACATCCAATTGCACACACATTGACACACACACAGACGGTCATACACAGATGAACAATGGCAACAAGAGAAGAAAAAGGGGGAAAAAAAATTAAAAAATGCAACTCTCATTTTAAATCCAAGTCTCAGACTCCAGTAGAGCTGGCCTAATTTACACCAGCTGGGAATGCTCTTGTATTTATTTTAGAAAAGATGCAATTTTGTCCTAAAAAGCAGTTTGCGAGGCCTACTTGATTGATTTAGTTGACTCTGGCTTTATTACAGCTTAATGTGTTCACATCACTATTGTTAAAGTTGTTTCAGCACTTCTATTATTACTGCCTAGTTTTTGGCATTTGAAAGTTTATAATAATAATAACAACAGTATTTTGTACTTTTATAGCATCTTTCTTCTGAGGAACTCAAAGAGCTTTGCAAACAATAATTACTCCTTAGAACCCCTCGGTATAACAGATTATATTGCTACACATTTTACTGGCAGTTCAGATTCTGATCTCAGTTCACATCAGTGCACATGCAAACTATCTACACTACAAATGTGGTTTACATTCCTTATAAAATAAGAATAAGAGCAGGAATGCCCTATTCAAGAGCTGCTGCTACCCCAGAACAAAACTTCACAGTCCTGATTCCCTCTCCCCAGTACTAATTTTTAAAACATTTGGTTTGCTCCAGAAACCATGCTCCTCTCTGGTCACTGTAGCAGCAAAGGCTTGAGGAAACTGCCTCTAGCAGGTGATGAGACAATCCCTTTTTACAAAGAAAATTTCTCCTGGCTCTACAGAATCATGTCTTCTTATTTCTACTGAGGTCTGTACTGTAAGAAAAAAAAAAAATGCTGTTGAGCAATCTGGAGCAAGATGCTTGTTATTTTTAGCAGAAATAAGAGAGATTCTGAAGCTACTCTCTTTTACACTGGTGAACAAGCTAGTCCTATATTTAGTGTTTGGGACTAAGGAATAGACAGATAAGCGTGCTCTGCTTTGAAACACAATCACATGAGAAAATCAGACCCCTCTAGTAATATATGAACTTGTAAAAAAACCCTGGATTTGGGCTAAATATTTGCATTCCATTTCTTTGAAGACATTTTAAAAAATGAAACAGAGGGGAAAAAAGGGTTTTTTAAAAAGTGCATGCAAAAAGTGTTTAACATTGATGTTTTTTCATTCATTAATGCAAACCACAACCAAATAACAAATGCAAAAAAAGAATTGAAGCACAGTAAAAGTTTTGCATTTAGCTACCCTGAATGGGAACTGTGAATAAATTAATTTCTTTGAGTTAAACTGTGAAAACAAACTAGTTAGACATTATTTTAATTTCAGATAAAACTGAAATTCTTATTTTAAAATACTGACACATATGATTTAATTTTGAAAGCTTTTTTAAAAAAATTATTTAAATTCAACTGATGCCAAGTAATATTTTTTGGAACAAAAAAAAAAAATTTCAAAGAAGAATAGTCTTCATTTTATGACTAGTTCAGGTTCACTGAAAAGTGCATTTTTCTGTCAAAAGCAGAATTAATCAAAAATAAGCCTTCTGTTCTGACTAGAGTGTAATCTTATCACTTTCATCATTATAAGAAACATATACACAATTCAAGATGAACTTTCTACTGTTTCAGCATTTATATTAAAAATATTTACAGAAAGGAAAAGGATTCATTAGATAATTTGCCAGAGCACAGATTTGCCCTATGTGGCCTTGACCAAGCTGTGATAATCGCTGTGGACTCCTCTGCTATTAAAACTGGTACTAGACAAGAACTTCAAGTCCATCAACATTTTCAATGGCAAGCAAAAAAAAAAAAAAAAGGAAAAAGCAAATACTCTCCTGCCCTTTTTTTTCAGCAATTTGACAGCAGACAATAATTCAATTAACTGTCCTACCATCCTCACTGCCACTGGAAAGAAAATGTCTTTGTCAGGTTGGTAAAAAAAAATGAGGTTTCATGGAGTAAAAGCCACAGCTTTAACACAAGGGAAAGCTTCAGTGCTGAAACCAATGGATATTCTGTCCTTGATTTCAAGAGCTCCTTAATCAGCCATCTTAGAACACAGAACAAAATGTTGCCTCTCAAAAAAGCAAGCAGAAATTTTTCATTTCTATCCAAGAAGTTGGATTTTTTGGCTTTTGGCTTCATCTTAGAGAGAAGCACAAGGATGATTCTATGGTTCTAGAAATTTTTTAAAATACCTCAAAGCAATCAGTATTTGAAAAATCAACCAAAATCATGATCTAGCTATTGGACATTGCAAGAATATTTTCAGCTTTGGGAAACTGAAATGGACAGCTGGTTAGAAACAGTGGGGAATATTTGCTAAAACCTGAGGACATAGAGCCCTATGGTGATCACCTGAAACTGTAATTGCCTGTAATTTACTTAAAATTAAATCCTCTGTATATAGCCCACAGAAAAAGACCTGAAATCAGTATTGAAGAAAGTCTTCAGTAATCAATTACTTTTTGGAGTTAAACTTCACAGACGAGTATATTAAAACCCAAAACCAAACCAAAATAAAAAGACAAATGGAAAATCCACAAACAAACAAAGAAAAAATGCAGAGTAAATCTTTTGGATTGATCTATCTTGTACTCCAAGTTGTGATATAAGTGTTAATATTATCATAGTCTGGAAGAAAAATATCATTGAGGCTCAAAATGTTTGTGTTTACACACTCAAAGAGAGTTGCAGTGCATTCAATTCAGAAAAAATACAAAGCAATCTTAACTCTATCACTTCTGACTGGAGTGCAAAACTCAAATCAATTACTCATAAACATTTGTGATAAGATTAATTTAATTTTTTTCTTAAACAAAGAGGATAAATTAAAAGAATCAGCTTATTCTCTCCTACTCTGTAGTGACAAGATTAAAAATTAAATTTATACATATTTCATTTCTACATAATAAAGCCTTTTGCAAAAAGAAAAAAATACCACAGTTCATCTAATTAAATCAAAGAAAATTGCCTGCAGCGATGTTACAGTATTACAATTAGATGTCTGCCAAAACCAGCCATTTGAATTCTTAAACACCACTCCAGTCTTAAATAAAAAAACATGGTTTTCATCATTTCTGTGATATCACCAAAATAAGGGTTTTTTTCATCACTATTACGTCAGCCTGGAATGCCTTGCCAGACTCGTTACATATTTTCTTCTGCCTCACAGAAACGTTGTGCGAAATAAATGCAGAACACTTTTGCTTTGTTCGCTGTAAGTCTGCACATGAATTTTGGTAATAATATTATGGAAATGAAATAACATAGTTTAAAAAAAAATTCTGCATTAAAAATTCAAGTTTTGTGCAATTAGTGTAATTTATGTAATGCTTAAATAGTCTTTGGAACTAGATACGAAAATAATAAAAACCACGAAACACAACCCCTACAAGTAGTTGAAGATGATTATTTACAAAAACTGAGGCTATCCACATTTACTATTCTTACACAGCCTGATTAGTAACTCTAATTTAGTATATATTTCAATACATCCAGATCCCAAAGGCCCACACCAAATGCTCATCTCACACCCAAACTTCCTCTGTGACCTTGCACGGGTCCCGATTTTTTCCCATGTTTGTAAAATGGGAGGATAATACTTCCTACCTGACAGGGGAGTTGTCAGGTTAAAATCCACAGAAGAGTATCAGACACTGAGATACTGGATGTAATAAGGGACAGAGAAAGAGACAGGCTGAAAACAGTGAAGACTGGATAAATAAGTTGCTACGCTACAGTAAAGGCAATTCATTTAAGCATAGTTCAGTGAAAGCAGAGTTGAGTTACAAGCTACTGCTGACTGACAGATGCAAAAATGTACTTCAAAAACATTAAGCTAAGTTTCAGAAAAATTATTAACCTCCCATTTAAAAAAAGCACTCACATTTGCAAGGCTTTGTGGAGTACAGACAGTAAAATAATGAAGATAATACATGGCTGATAGACTAAGTTTGCATGCTCCAGCACCTTCCTATGTGATCACATTTTACAAGTAACTAGGAAAACTACAGCAATGCTCACCTTGTCATCTTTTGCCTCCTTTGTGTTTTCCAGGTTCTTATGCTCCATGAAGTATGTCTGTAATCTCTGCTGACCTCTCCCAGGTCACATGTAGGCCTACTCCCTTTGGATTCTTCCAGTTGACTCAACTGAGGCTCAGCCTTTGCATGCTGAACTAAAATTGTGTCCAGCTCTCCAGGGAAAGTTCCCATTGACCATCTGATGATACCACTTCCACTGATCTGTGTTAGAGGAAAATGCTCATACTCCAGTTTCATGCTTGCCTGAACAAAAATTGGTGCCATGTACAAGCTCAGAATAATGAGAGTTTTGCAAACTACTTAGTATCAACACATATATTTCTGAAGTCTTTCTCTAGATATGAGACATGTACTGTGTGCACTTACCTTCCACTATCCTCCCCAAGATCAAAGAAGTTTGAGGGAAAAAATCTAAAAAAGAAACAAAGCAAAACAAAAAACCAAAACAACAAAACAACAAAAAACCGACCAACCGAAATAGTACAAAAATCTCTGGAGAAATGGATTTTGTTGGTTTTTTTTCTGAACTAGATGCCACAGGCAAGTGACCAATACTCCGGTCAAGTGAGCAACTCCTCTTAAATTACTCAGTCAGATAGAATCAATCCCCTTGCTTCATTTTGTCCCCTGCTGCTACTGTCTCACATGAGATTACATGCACTACGAATGCCTGAGGTATCTATACTCAAGTTTAAGAACAGACAGGATATGCAGGCAGAATGCACAGCACTGGCCACATTATAACAGCACGTTTAAATAAGACCTAGATGAAGATACAGGACCTAGCAGGTGACCAAAGCTGTTGTCTTGTTGACAATTAGCTGTGTCTAATTGTCCAAAGCTGTACAATCAGAGACTAATAATAAACGATAATATTAAGGTTCCATTATTTAACTTCTATTTTTTATGGGGTTTGTTCATACTTTATGTTCACACATAATGCAACATGAAAAGTCTTTGAGTGCACTAGTGAGAATGTTAGGATTAATTAAAATTCATTATGAATAATTGGATAAATGTTGTCAAGTAGCCGAAGACCAATCCTGAGACTTAGCATGGGATACTAATTGTAGGAAATGTTGATAGCACAGGGGAGAATGGGAGTTGTAGGATGCAGTCCACAATAAAAGTGGACACCTGCATTTCAATTAGTAATCAATAGGACACTTCCAGAAATCCATTAGTCTTGACATTGTCATGAAAGCTCATTATCTAATTCACCACCCAAAGCCACTCAGCCTCTACACAGGAGAAGTTTTGCCAGAGGGATTCATCCAGTATGTTTGTTTACAATATGGCCCACAGGTCTGACTCTGACCAAAACGTGACTGGAAGGCAATAAAGCTTTCTATAAAAATCACAAAGGACAAATGTTTGAAAGTTAGGTTGAATTCCTTTCTCCAATTCCTGTCTGAGAGTCAATTCCTGATTGCACTATTTGTACATTTCTGTAAGGCCTCATGTTTCTTCATTCCTGTGGCAATGAACCTTTACAGTACAAGTTTTCAGCAGTATACCAATATCCAGGTAGGTCAGCTGAACATGCTCAACTTTGACAAAAGGTCCATATCCCATTCGGTATGCTGTTTCATCACACTTCCCCATTCATCACCACACATGATTGAAAATTTTAGCAGACATTTCCAACACACAAGCAAAAACTGGTGAAATAAATCATCAATATTTGTTTACCTTGTTCCCTTTTTTGCCAGCCCCCAGATATTTGAAAATCCAATACTAACAGGGAAGATGAAGAATAGAAAATTCCACTCAAGAAACACAGAAAAAAAATTGTACAATACACTTGTAGGGAATTGTGCTGTCTTTTTCACCTACTTATTCTCTATATTGGTCCAACTTTGAGAGAAGCCAACATAGAATACTATTATTCACATCAGCATCATCATTTAAGTAAAAAATATGAAAGCAAGATTTTAGTGTTAGAACAAATATTTTGTAGCTGGCATTTTTGTATTACATTGTGCTTTTGGGAAAGTTTGCGAGATTGCAGATTTTGAACCATATTCTATTTACAAAATTTTGTACTAATTACTGAAACTCAGTAGTTTTTTGAGAACTTAGAGTAGCTTATAGGGTTTCTAAAAATGGAAAGTGTCTGTGAGTTAGCTGATGGCAATCGTTGTGGCTGTCTATTCAGGACCAGAGAACATTTTTTTGCTAATGACATATTTAGAATGCACAATGTCATTATGTCACTGAATTCTTCTATTACCTGGAGTGTGGACAAAGCTGGCCTATGAATGTGTATCAAAAGAAAAGATCTACTGCCAGAACTTTTGGAACAGGTACAGAAACCTCTGTCCTCTTTTCTGGGCTTCAAATGTTTGCTTTTTAGAATAAAAACTTGGATATACACTAGCAGCCTGTTATGTCATTAACAAAAATTTTCTAAACAAAATGATGACACATTAAAAAAAATCATTGCCAGTGTTTCTAAGTGAGCTGCATTTCCTTTACCCTCTGGATTACTCTTAAAAGGGTGCCTATTCATGCTGGAGTTACCTATGCTCATAGAAGAGCATTTTATGGAGTAAGCAAGTCTGTTCTGATCAATCTTTGTCTTTCAGAGTTGCCAGTCGAACTGTCAAAAATCTGTTATATGCATTTCTTCAAGGAGAAGTGTATTTCTCTGCCCTTCCTAGCTTTGTCTGCATAGCTGGAGAGCCCTACCATCCACTGCACTGTACAGTTCCCAGTGGAAAGTCTCTCTTTACCATTCTGACAGAAGGTTGTGTGCTGGTCTTGGCTGGGGTAGAGATAATCTCTGCAGTTGCCAGCTCCGGTTAAACCGCGACAGGTTGTTCAAGAGTAGTACCAGACATGAACGAGACACACGCTGCAACTTACAAAAGCAGAGCATTTAGGGGTAAGTATAATACTGGGACAGCCTGAACAATAACAAAAGTAAAAGTGAACCATGTTGTTATGTAATAAAGCTTGGCTCTTTTCATGAGTTAAGGATTACTACTTACACATTAAAAATAGAGAAGACCACAGAGACCACTAAAGCTGGGATTAGAATGCATAAAGCCCTGAATCCCAGATCTTGCCTTCAACCACTAAACCACATCTTCTGTAGTTAGACCTTTTTTTGAGTCATGGAGCTGCTTATTACTCAACATTCTGCAAGTACTTAGGCACCCTGCTGAATCACGACCACCTCCTGGAGACTAGAGCCTGCAATTCTTACTCAGCCATTTAGCCTCTGCAATCACACAACTGAAAACTACATCAAAGCAACCCCCTTTTTCTGCCCTGGAAAAATAAAGTCATTAGCTCCTCCAGAGTTCCTTGCTTCATTTTGTAGTGCATGCCTCCAGTTGTAAGCCCTAATACCTCCACTGCACTCATAATGATTGCACCAAAATGGTCACAATGTAACAGAATCAGGCCCAAGGTCTCCAGCCAAATGGCTCTGCAGCCTTGATGAGAATATCATGCTTTCTTATGATAATCAGCTGTGTTTGTTATTGCTGCCACCACCCTGCTGCTAACAGAGATCTGTATTGGTACATTTCAGAGGTGCAGAATCTCGCTAGAGAACCTGTCCATGCAGTCCTTTTTCATTTGACTGTATTTGATTTGCAAGAAATAATACATTAACTTGCCTTAAATAATTATCCACAAGCTGGAACCTGGTCCTGAGACTTTGATATATGAGTTTCTAGTCATGCTTAGCTGGATATAATTTTTCATCTGGAGGGTACCTTCACTATGCGAACTTGATGAACAGGTTATTTTAGGTTAGATCTCCAATGAATACCCATGACTGGCTTTAAAGCAAAAAATGAAGAAAATGTATTGGCTCATGTAGACTCTGTCTTTCACACTTCCATTTACTCCAGAGCCATTTGAAGCTCTCTTTGTGTCTTCTCAGGCAAATGCATGCATCGGGGGAAAATGAGGGGTATTTGGTGTGATGACTTTTGTGAGGCCTGGTCACCTGCATGTTCACCTGCATCACTTTGCTAGCCTTCTGATCTCTAGTACTGTCCACTGTATGTATCACACTAAGGCTGGAGTGGTTGAAAGGACAGTTTTGAACTCTTCTGTCTCTTCCTAGTGCAATCGTAAACAAGTTTAAATCCTATGTTTTTCTAGGGCATGTTAGTTTGGGTGAGAGACAGATTTAATTTAATATGAATGGCTGCAGACACAGTATTTTGCCATACAATCATTTAACTTGTTCAACATATTATCCCAGTATTCAGGGCCAAAAGGTGGTTGCCAGGTAGCTCATTCTTACATCATAGATAGAATTGCAGTGAAGCCTGTAAGAGAAAAGGTCATAGGAAACTTTTATATTTGAAAGATTTTCCAGTTAATTACCTTCTTAGTTGCCCTCTAAGATGATGTTCTGCCATCTCCCCATTAACCCAATGCAGCTGAAATTTGCCAATGAGCTCAAAATATATACTTCTGATGACTTGTGTAGAAGACCATGGAATGTTTGGTGAAGAAGTGAAAAGCTTGGAAAAGGATCAGCGTAGATGAAGAGCAATCACTCTAGTATATTCTCTTTTTCCTAGATTTGAGGAAGTTTTTCTTTGCTTAAGTTGTTGAGGGAAGGGCAAGCAGCAGACTGCTGAAATGAGCAGATGGATGGAAGGGACATACTTGCTCCAGGTCAACTGCAGATACACAGTTCTCTGATGTGTGGGACCTTGTCCACTGGCCTATCATTTAGCCTCTCATTCCCTAAAACTGGTCTGATTCTCAGTTACTTTTGATAACATAACCATCATGATTCACACTATACTTTGCCATGAAAACTTTTCAGAGAAGGAAATGAGAGGAAAAATCAGGCAAATGCTTCCATCAAGTCTACCTCCTTGGCTATAGCATCCCTGCCTGAAGCTTTCCCTGCAGCCACCATGGCAAGGAGGTGACTGACTGTATGTTACTAAGGCATTGCTCTTAAGCCAGGGAGCTCCCAGTTCCTGTCCCTGCCTTGAGGCAGTATCAGGGTTGTTTTGCACTTTCCACTGTCCATTTGGGGAAAATAGAATCAGAGATAAACACGATAAAAGTCTAAAAGTCTGGATGAGCTATTGCCCCATTCTCTGCTGAATTCTGAGCTCACAGATGAGGTGCCATTAAATTTGCTGATTCTAAAGGACAACAGTCTTGTGCATTCTTGGGCCTGATAAGTTCTCTCAAGTATCAAAGAATAAAATGAGGCCCAGGAAGAGGACATCTGAATTTGTCATCTGCCTCACAAAATAAAATGGGGCAGAAGCTGAACTCTTGTAAGATTCTAAGCAGGATGTCATGCTTTTCTAAACACACAATAAATTCATGACACCAACCCCACCCACACAGACAGACACACACTTGATCCATGAGCACTTTTTAAAATTTGGGTGGTAGAAATGTTTGTCACACCCACAAGCTATATCTGAAAGAGGGGAATGGGAGAAAAGCCATCCATTTTGGCTCCATGCAAAATTATTGGCTTCTTGGCTTTGTGCCAGCTCAGTCAGCTTATAATAATAACTGGCTTCAGGCCAAGGTGTTTTGAGAGAGAGAGAGAGAATACACTGCATTCTCTTTCGTAAAAAATATTTGTTAATAATCTCTATATTACTCATAATCTGTGTAGCTTAATTAAATAAAATTTTATTTTAACTTCACTGCTAACTGAAAACTGGAGGAGAGATTAAATTATTGGGAGCCTGGAATCAGTCTGGATTTCAAACACAAGATGTCACGGGAACTGTTTGTAGCTGGCTTTCTGGTTAAGACCCCTGCTACCCCAAGACCTGAAACACAAACACTCACTGATTGTGAATGGCATGAAAACAAGAAAAAGGATGATAATCTACAATGAAAGCCTACTGTTATATTGAAGCATGTCTTGAACCTTGACCTGTTACTTCTGAAGATATACCACAGCGTCTCTACATGGCACAGTAAACTCCAAGAGGACTGACTTTATCTGAAAGACAGAGCTGTGATGATGCCTGATGTGATGTCTTCCTCATTTTAGAATGAATCCAGTCAAACTACATTTTAAATGGTAAGGACTGAAGGAGAAGCAAAAACTCCTCTAAATCAAAGACATGTAAGAACTGTCAGGTCTCACTTACCTAAATTCCATTTGTTTTGGTCTCTGTTGGTATTATTATTATTATTATTATTATTATTAAAACTCCTAGAGATGACTCTTTGTGAGTATATAAAAAGCCCCACATTCTTCTGAGGTGCAACCACAAATAACAACAGTAAGCACAAAAAAGCAGAAAGCATATTTCATGCCTTCTGAACATAGGAGACAGCGCAAAGGAAAATAACATATAATGAGGAGGATTTCCTTGAGAAAGAAATCCCAATGTTAATGCAATGGTAAATAAGCTTGCTCAATATTTTTATTAATGTCTTACAATTTGTTCCTTTTTCAGCTTAACTAATTCTTTGTCTTTCTCCTGAAGTGCAAACAATGATCCTAAAAATTGTTCATGTGCAAAAGTTTCCCTTGAGTTTTTATAGTTACCCATGGTTACAATCTGCATTAGATACTAAAACTATAACTGCCCTGTGCTGACCTGCAGTAAACATATGAAGAAGTGTGTAAGACATACATCAAGAAGTGGTTGAAGTTCAGTTCATGCTGGACATGTACCCAAATCCCTGGATGTTGAACCTTATCAACACTGACCTTCTTTAAGCTTTTTAGTAGCCAAAAGCTGCTTAACTGGGCTGCAAACTCTTCAAGAACAATTTTTATTTTCAAATTCCCAGAACCTCTTATTTTCTTTCCTTTTTTTTTTTTTTTTTACAGTATTTTTAGTCCTTCCACTTTGAGGGCTGTCACTAAGGGGATGATGATATCACAGGAGGCACTCAGCACTTCACAAGATTATGTCCCTGGTCCTTGCCAAAAATTACAAGGAGATGAAGACTCAGAACAAGAAAATAAAACTTCCTTCTCTGAAACTGGTCAGATACAAAGCAAGCTGAGATGCAGATGCCATAACACCTTCTTTTATTGTCATTCTTTTTATTTATCACTTAAATATTCTGGATCCTATCAGACAAATGTCAAGATTACTGGAATGGAGACTATTTCCTTTGTTATTTGTACAGTGCTTTGCAGACTCAAATTCTGATACCTGATTAGCCTGTACAAACCAGTGCACTATAATAATAACTACCATCAATAAAAATAACTTAGAAGCATGAATTTTTTTCACTTTCAGAAAAGTTCATGTTCCATTATTGGTCGAATTTATACAAGCATCTTATTTTAACTGGACAGAATTAATTCATCTCCAGCGGAGAAACAAGAATTGAACAAGAGTGTTTGTATTCTTCATATGTAAGAACCAAGAATCATGATGATAATCCTTTAAGATATGACTTGACAAATTTCATTCTGTGTAGTTTCACTAGAAGTCTCATTATTCCCATCTTTTCTGTCAAAATTTCAGCTGAAAGTTAGACTGAACCACTTAGGATGTGCACTAAAAGTTTCATGCCTAGATGAAACTGGATGTTTCAGTCTGGTGGAAAACTCTCTGGTGGAAACCTCTCTGGTTTAAAGACTGCAGAAGAGACTGAATCTACTTTGTGCAAAAGTATGGAAGGTTTATGGGTTCAAATGCAAGAACACTTCAGAGACTGCTGCTTTATAAAGCAGTTTGATTAGGAGTGGCAGAGAGCAGATTTCCTGTATTCTGAGGTAAAGTTGCACCCAGAGTGGAAAGGCAGAGCCTGTTTGTCAGGCCCTACAAGGCATGAAATGCAAAGGGTGCCCTGCAGCAGTGCACCAGCTTGGCAAAAGGCTTGTGCAGGGAGCTTCAGAAAACCTGAGGTACTCCTTGGGGTACTTCTGGGGGACAGTGACCTTGTCCAGGCCTCCTGGCACAGCTCCCACTGTGGCAAAAGTTTAGAGAACCAGTTCTGAGAGGGAAGTGAGTGCACAGGGCTCTCCATGCAGAAACTGAGATTCCAGTAGTGGCTTGTGCTCATTATATAGTGTGAGATCACAAATAGAAGTTTTCACACTTGCCCATCTGCCACCAACTGACTCTAAAGAGCTGGTGAATCATACACTTAAAAGAGGGCGAATTTTTCCCCGCTGCCATTGGAATGTGTTTTGAAATTAAATATGCACAGTACAAAAGCTGAATAACAAGGTTGGGCTGATCACACCAGACACTGTGTATAATGCTACAGACATGAGGGTCAGGGGTCTAGGCCAAGACCATGGCCCTTAGTCACGGCATCAATGAAAGCTGATTCTTCCTTCCCCTTGGTGTCCCTTTCCATGTCTGAAGAGACTATTGAAAGAAAGATTTCTTTGAGAGGAGCCAGGGAAAGAAAAAGGGGGGAGGGGGGAGAGAAGTTTAACTAACATAAATATGGAAAAAAAATATTATTTTTGTGCTTGCATATGGTACTTTTTTTAATCTATCTATCTGCATACATTTTCCATTTGCTATTTGTAATTATGGTTTTGGCTTTACAATGTATTCATCAGTGACACTGTGATCCTTTTGTTCTGCTGCATATTAAAATGGTTCAGAAGATAGATTCAAAAGGTCTCAGGTTCCCAAGAAGGAACATAATAGGGGTAATGCATGGCAAGAACAGTTTCTGCTTTCTGCAAAAACAGGAATAAATAAGAGAGCTATTGCATTACACTTTGTGTACAGTACTGTACTCTTTGTCAAAGTGTTAGACAGATTCTTATCCATTGCAAATCCTAGTTCTTATCCTGATTTACGTATTGAAATAATTTTTAATTTTTCCTGTGCTTACAATGGAAACCAGGCAGGATTTATAGAAGCATTATAAGCACATTATTTTGTGAAGGGAAATGTCAATATGTTCATTTTGGTCATTCAAGAAAAAAAGAGAAAAAGTACCAAAGAATGTTTTGGTTTTTCATTCCTACTTTAGAAGCAAGTTTTCTTTGGGTGTGACTAATCTACATGAAGTATAACTGTATCCATTACCCATTGTAGGTTTGTGCAATATGTGACAGCTGTTTGACCCCATCACTAAAGTCCCCCTTGCCATGGAAAAGAGACAGGGGTATGTGAAGATAAAACACCCTTTATTCAGACAACTAGACAGAAACAAACTCCTTGGCTCTCTGGCTGCCAGAGAGGCTATGTATCATATGCATCTGTATTGCCATCACAAAAACCTTTCCAACACATGACCTGCATTGCCCAGCTGTAGATGGAACTGAGCATGCTAAAAATGTCAGACTTCAGCTGCCTCAGGACTCAGCTTTGCCTCAGACATGCTACTTGCCTCCCTGGAAACATGACTCCAGCTTCCAGGCTTCAGGTTAGATTCAACCACATGGGAGATGAGAAGGCAGCTATGAACACAGATGAATGAATACTTTTGGATGCTTGTGGTTCAGCAACATTACTATGAGTCATGAAACTCTTATCCATGGCTACACCTTCCTTGAATGCTTTGCTATTATCAACATATGTAGGACATTTCTTTGATTGAACCTATGATTTCTTCAGAAGAATTCCACATTAGAATTAATTTCCCATACTGCTACACTCACAGGTTTTAATTTGAGTAGATATATGTGTTCAAGTGTTGAGCAATCTTTGTTGTAACCACAGTTAAAGCTGTTCCAAGAACATATAGGTGAGAGCAAGAGGTACAATAAAGACCTTCTAATGCCTATAAAGGGTGTCCCTCTCAAATGAGGCATTTCATAACTTTCCTAGATGGAAATAATGATCTTGGGAAAGTACTGCCCTAAGTAGAGGAGATGGAACCTTCTGTTTCCTCTGATCCTCTATTGCTATGTCAATCTTCCCCTTTATGGAGAGAAAGAAGGTCTACAGTCATTTGAGATGAGCATTTTGGGGACCCCAGAAGACCTTTGAAGAGAAGTCAGAGAATTAAAAAGCTGGCAATATTCATGCCTATTTAATACTTTAACTGTTGGGGCATGTATAATAACAATCTGCTACAGCAAAGGGAAATTTATATGATTCTGTTGGACAGAGAAACAGAAGGAAGTGGTTCTCTCACTGTCAATGCTAAAGACTGCAGAGTAATGAAAGGGGAAAGAAACTCAGAAATGCAACAATGCAACATGCAGAACATACAGCAGCAATACAAAAGCTGCCCCTGTTTGACCTTCTTGCAATTTGAATCTGGTCATCCTAGTGTGTGTGGGATTTGGAAAAATTAAGTACTAGATAAATGTAAAATATTCATAGAATCATGAATGCTGCCTAGAGAAACTGTTGTGAAGGTTTTCTCATTACTGATACTTGGAGAGGTTAGTGATAGAAATGACTGTGGGATGAGTAATAGGTAAAAATATCTACTCAGACTGATTCAAACCAATATGAATTATGCCTGAGTCAATAATGAGTGTACGATAGACATACTGGACTTGATTTTCCTCAGGTTTACAACACTGAAAATTAAAATTAATTCAAGAGGCTACATATCACTATTAAATGTGGGAACACCTACTTCCAGTTTGTAAGATCTGTACTGAAGGAGAAGCTCTGTTTTTCAGTTGAGTTCCAAAAACTGGGTTGAAATCCCAAAATTTGTCTCAACCCAATAATTTCTGTGGTCTGTCACAGTTGTTTTAATTTATATTCAAAAGTTGTTGAGATCAAAAACACTCAAAATAGGGACTTTTCTTGCCTAAAATCTGCTAAGAGTACCCAAAAGTTCTGCACCAGGAGGTACAGATGTGGAATATGCGTGTTCTAGTGGGAATGAATCCAGGGCCTTGAGGAAGACAGCAGAATGAGCATGAGTGCTCAATAAATGTATCTCCTGGTTCAGTGCTTCTTGAATGAAACATATACATGACTTTGGTTTCTTATCATCTTTTGGACCTATCAACCTTTTATTTACTTTTGCTCTTGTTATTTCACTGCAAATAAAGAGATCTTTGTTTCCCTGTAATCTCTGACTCTACATGGTGCTGTGACGGAAAGGATCATAAAGGAATAAGCTAGAATGGCACATTAACAGCCACTGCTGGCACAGATTAAAAAGAAGGAAGATTGAAACTTTTTTTTTTGTATTAAAAAAAATCCTCAAAAATTTACATTTTGGTTTTTAAAGACATTTTTAAAGGTATTTTGGTTTATTTTTAATTTATTTTCCTCATTTATTTGAATATATGCTGTTTATTACAGAAAAGCAATTCCTTTTAATGTCCCTTTAAAGTCTTTCCCCCCCTTGTATTTTATCTCCTTAAGTTTTGTAAAATAATTACAAATTTTAAAGTGAAAGGATTGTCTGGGTTTTTAAGTTGAAAAACAATTAAACCTTGATGTGTTTTTTGATGAACTCCCATGATAAGGTTGTTTACCACCCAAACCCCACTCTTGTTATAAAATTTTAAACAAATATCTTCCTGTCCATTCTAGTGATCAGCCCCAGAGAGAAATCCAGCAACACTCTCAAATTCTGTGCAGGAAAACAAAGGGACAAGATGGGCTACAGGATAGTGTGCTCTGCCTGGGTCACCTTTCTATTCCTTCCTAAGCTTCAGTCTTCCTGTGTGACCTTGGACCTTATCCCACTTCTTGTCACTCTGTAAAATAGAGGTAGAAATACTTGAAATTGCACAGAGAGAGATAAACATCAAAGTCTGGGAGGTGCTCAAACACTACAGAGATAGAGACAAGATAAGTACTGTACATAGAAAAAACTCCATTATGTGACTGAAAATGCCCAACAACGGGGCTTTAATCTTTAGACTTACAGTTTAAATGAAGCCTTGTCACATCCCAGTGTGCAGTTTTCATGAATGTTTATTTCAATAGCCCTGTTGCAGTGACCATCTGGAATCATTCAATTGTACAGTACTTTTCCAGGCACTAATTAGCACTATAAATCCTCAGAACAAGGGCCTAAGCCCTACCAAAATCTGATCAACATAAGACCTGAAGGGTCAGGTCAGCTTAACTGATGCCAAGCTCAGCCAGGAGTGATTTGGTATCAAATTGCCATGGCTTAAGAAGTTACTGGGCATTCACTAGGCTCTGGGGCTTCTGTTCACATATGCACTTCACCCATGGAAAATGCAAGGTGATATGACCTATCTTAGCTGACTTTCAGTGCAGGCTGAGGGCATGCATGCATTGTTGAATCTTAAGCATTTCACGTGAAAAGACCCCAAGAATTAAACAGGTATAATTTTGTGTGTACAAAAGCTTTTTAATTCCACCTCAACACGGCTGCTAAGCAAGTTAGTCAGCATTTCTCACTCTTTTTCTGCTGCTGGAAAATAGGCTTGTATGTTCATTCTCCTCTTCTCTGACTCAGTCTCATCTTCAGAAGCTCAGAACGACAGGAAAGGATCAGTCTCTTTAAACCATTAGGTCACTAGTCCCTCATGTTAAGCTGGGATCATGTTAAACTGGGATCAAGCCTCTAGTTTCCTCAAAGCCTTTCTGCGGGTTCCAGGATCTCTGTCTCAGGACAGAAACTCTGTTGCTGTGAACAGCCTCCCAGCTGTGAAGACTGTGGTGCCATATGAAAGTCATAGTAGAAATAAGAGATAGTAGAAGGTGAATGTTTGCTGCAGTAGCATTCTTGGCTCCAGACACAGCCCTGTTTAATGAGCAATTCAGAGGGGTTTCATGAAATAAAATGACAATAAAGCCCAATAATTAGTTCACATATAGACAGTGAAATTCATCTATGGTATAATAAAATAGCCAATGTAAATAAACATCATTTGAGCTAAAATGGCTGATCAAAGTTGCATTCTCCTGAGCTGAAAATAAAAGGAAAAAAAAAAAAAAAAAGCAGTGTGACTTTAAAATGACAAAGACATCTGCACATTGCTGCTCCGATGAAACATTTTAGAACAAATCTGATTGGAGGCTGGTCAGTTTGTGTCTGATGCCTAATCGAGAGCTTATATTTACCACAGTCCCTAGGGCACTGCTTTATCTTCAAAGCTTGAGCCAAGACAATTCGCTTGTTCAAGTTGTCTGCAGGCTGTTTTTCTTTCTTTCTCCCTTTCTTATTTCTTTTTTTTTCCCCTCCCCTCTCTCTCCCTCTCCAGATCTCCATCCTGGCTCTGTTAGCAAACCTATTAAGTCCTAGTCAAGTGCATACATGCAAAACTCCAATGAAAGAAAGCGAATGTGGAAGAAAAGAAACAACTTTACAGATCAACACGAGCACTACCTTCTGGTTTTATCTCTGTATTTAGCAAAATTTTATGCATGCATGTATTTTCCAACAATATGGCAAGATGCAGCTTTGATACATCAACCTGACTGCGAACTTGGGCCAATACCTGTCTCATTCAGTGGCTCCTACTTTGTTCAAGAGATGGCATCAAATGATAGGGCTGTTTCAGGAGCAAATTTTCAAGTTTCCAGTGATGTGCTATTAACATAAATTTTGTTGTGAATCATTAGGTTTTGGGCACTTAATTCCAATTTGTGTTTTTGAAAGACTTTTTTAACTGGCTATCATTCTTTCAGTAATGTATTAGGGAAGGAAACAGATACCAGAAATATTGTTTAAAAAAGTACCTCTGTAACTTCGGCTATAAATTAACCAATTAAATATGTAAGATCTATGGTTAGACACCTACAGACTCAATTGAATAAACAGCAGTCAAATAGGGTCAATTAAATCTACACAACAGTAGTACTCATAACAGTATGTGAGACTGAAGATACCCATCAGTATATCCTATTACTTGAATGTGCTGGTGTTTTGAAAATTTTACTCTCTGTATGTTTATGGCTATTTATCCCTTCCTCCCACCCACCCGTCAATTATTTAATTCCTCTGGAATGTGACTTAGCAGGGAATACTGAATCTCTTCATTTCAGGGCATGCACAGTGTTTACCTGTAACTCGCGTGCTACTGTATCTTAATGGGATCTTGAAGGAGGGTTCAAGGTTATTTAGTTTCCATGTTTAATTCATTCTTGAAGAGCTTTAAATAGAGACTGACAGCATGCTAATATTTGATAATCATTACCATCAGCCAAGGGGAGAATCAATGATCACCTAATACTTCTGTTAGTTTTAGAAATGGATCCCGTGACTGAAAAGTCAAAGTCATTAATCAGCCCCTAGAATGATCCACATAAGACAAACTACATTCTCTCAGCACATAAAGCATGTTGTCTCCTGTTCATGCATGTTATCTTTCAATTTACATTTTATGCAGATTTGCCTAGCTCTATGATCTCCAATCAATTTTCTGGCTTACAAGGATGTTTTAAACACTTCCAGCCCTTTTTCAGGTTTCGCCATTTTCATCTACAGTAGAAAATGCTGCTGGCTGAAGCTGCAGCCAGGAGTTGGCATGTTATGAGAAGGGGGAAATCCCTGTCTATATCATACAAAGAACAGCCTTTTGCTAGGAGAAATTCTGTTCAGGAATGGCTATTAATGAGCATCTACTTACTAGGACCTCTGTTTATATAATTTTATATTGTTCATATTACTTTTTGTACTGTTTACATTGATTAAGAGTTTGTTTAAACAACAAATATTGGAACTATTATTTGTTCTATTATACTATCAGTCTCAGTTGTGCCTACAACTTTTTTTTTTTATTTGTACTTGAACTGCATAATTTCAGACCCAAATCCCAGTTTCTGTCCTAAAGTGATAGTAGAGAATACAGCACTGAATATCCAGGTAGTTCAACAAAGTGCAGAGGAATATATTTCAAAACATACCAGTGATCCAGTGATGGACAGAATTATTAGTACCATTCAACAAAGAGACACAAGTGATCATAAATAGATATTTTGCAGGTTTCCATTAATCTGGGGTCTGGAATTATGCCATCTTCTTATATCTGGTCAATTACCTTCCCAGAGATATTTCCTTTCTATCACTTCAGCCAGCAGCCTGTGTTTTTGCTACTTAAAGTCTTGAGATTACTCTCAAGTGACAAATGATGATGTACGTACACAGAGTTCAGTACTTGTCTCTTGGAGTTTAACTCACTGGGAAATGCTATGGCCCTCAGAAATCAGACCCTTCGTTTTTTTTGGTTTTGGTATTAGAGAAGAGAGGCATCCTGCTTTAGTATGAGACTTTAACATTTGGCTTGGAAGCATTTCCTGACTTTCACAAGCCCCAAGAAAACAAGTCTCTTGACATGCACCTTGTGCTTTTATCACAAGAACATCCTTAATTAGTGGCAAATTCTGACACTGAGTCAAACAAATCACTTGTGGAATAAGGTAGTCCTCTGTGAGAGTGACAGTGGCAACATTTGGTCCTTGATAAATGAAAGACAAGGCTGAGTACCTCCCTTGGAATTTGATGAGAATGCACAGTAACTCCCTTGACTAAAAGTCTGAAGCTTTCCTGCCTTTCCTTATGAATGTAAAAGATTTCTAAATATGTTCTATTATTATTATTTCCTATAAAACCATAGCAAACTATTCATTTTCTCTTTATTCTTATTTGAACCAAAGAAGTATTCACATTTTTGTTATTAATTGGTTGAGATTTGCACAACTGCAGAATTACTGAAGGAGTGGAATTGAAAATCTCACCTTCCATTTATTCACTCACATGGCGCTCACTATTATTCCAGTTCTTCCAAGAGTTCCTTTTCTAATCTATATGTTTGAATTGTATTGCCTTCTGTGTTACACCACCTCTGTCTAAAAGAGATGACTGCTGTTCACTTCTCAGCTTTAACGCATTTTGTATTTGTTCCCCAATACCCTCTTACCATATTTATTTTTACCATTGGAACAAACTTGTGTCAATACGCCTGATTGTTTTGTCAGTATACTGGATGTACTAGATCACTGTGCATCCCAAGAGGTTATATAACGTCTAGAAGATGTGGTGGAATGTCATTTATTTTCAATGGTTTTAATCACAGCATACCGGTTCAGAGTGAAAATAGGGTAAATATTTTTTTTAAGAAAAGTATATAAGTCCATATATCATTGATGAATTTCAAAAATCAACATGCTTCAACTTGCTCAGATCTATGGTTAATGTTATGCATTGCTTCTGCTGAAAGACTCACTGCAGATAACCTAGAAGTTCATAACTCTCCAGCTGCAAGCTGAAAATTTATCCAGTGCATGGGTTGTATGTCATCAATGAGCATTCTGGTCACTTGTCAAACCTGGTGCTCTAACCTTAACAATTGCATCTTCTGGCTGTGAGGTATTTTCTTACAAGCAGTGGAAGTTCCCAAGACCACACAAAAAAGTAGATCAAAGTAGATACTGCAGTGATCCTTCATGCACTGGGAAGAAATGCTTCCTCTGGAGTGGAAAGAAGGCATAAGGGGCCAAAATTTTAATAAAGACATGAAGTTATAACAGGAATAAATTTAGCTCCATGAGTTTAGATGAGCAGCCTGGACAAAATGGTACGTGACAGCTCTTCAGAGACAGGTTTTCCTCTGAGTCTGTACTGCCACTTTAGCACTACATGTTTTTCTTAGCCCTAATCATATGCAGTGCAAGAAAAGAAAAGAAAAGAAACTCAGCTGCTTCTAAGTGTTGAAAAAGACACTAGCTTTAGAGATTCAGATGAATGGGTAGATGGGTAGATGGACAGACAGTAGAACTCCACCAAATAAACTCCTCACAATATGGGATTGCCAATTTTCTGGTTATTTTTCTCAATGGGTTAAAGAGAAGCACATGGTTTTAATACCTGGAAAGTCAGGCTCCGTATCATGGTGTTCTGATATTGACCACGTCTCTCATGCAGAACAGTTCAGTTTCTCCATCTTATGAAAAAGAAAGGCAGTAAAGAAAAGTTTCTCCTTTTTCCATTCTGCCAAGACTCCAAAATAAAATGAATTACAGTCGTCTTACTTAACCAATGTATTGGGCTACTGTTGTTCTAAAAATTTTTGATGAAGGGTTAGGGAAATCATGTAGACTGAAGAAAATAAAAAATATATTTGTGAATATAGAAACGTTGTTTAAACCAATTATCATTGCATAAACTAATTAGTTTACTCTATTAGAATTCTGGATTGACACTAAAAAAAAAATAATTTCTTTACAATTGTATTTTAAAATAATTCTGTAATCACTCAACTAAGTGATTAACAGATTAGAACCACAGTCATGAAATTTAAGAAATTGTAACAATGAGTATGTATTCAGAAGTTTTCTTTGTGCAAGCAACTTTCCACTAACATTTTTACCAGCATTTCAATTTTAAGCTGCAAAAGTTTCACCTTTGGATATTCTTTCAATAAACCAGTCGTATGGTAAAATTATTCAGATTTTTCTAATGTGCTTTTTGGGTTTTCATCTGCAAGTGTTTGCATGTACAGTTCATTGTAGAAGTAGATAATTCTCCTCTAAGTGCTGGAAACTGGTTCAAATAAAGGAGTAGAGAACCAAATACTTTGATTTATCCTTGTAAAATATTTTTGAACACAAAAATATTTTAAATATATGTGAATTGCATGAACATGGACCATATGCTTGAATCCTTTGAAAAATTCCTTCTTAATCTGCTAGACAACCTTGATCACGTAATTGGTAAAAGAGCAAAATTATTAGATGAAGAGAAAGTGGCACATATAATGTATTTGAATATTAGAAAAATATTTGATACAGTGTCTGACAATACCTTACTTGAAAACTTAATTGAAGTTGTCTTAGAGAAGAATGGTGTTATGTGAATTGAAAACAAACATTAGTGGATCAACCGGTAAATAACACTGCAATGAAAGAGTAATGACAAACCACAGTGTAATGATTGAGGAGAGATGCCTATTATGGCACCAGAGGGAACAGTCTTTGGTCCACTATAACTTCTTCATAACAAACTCAAATACAGAGTAAGCAACATACTGACAAAGTTAGTGGATGATGCTAAATGTGCAGGAGATGTGAAGGAGATGAATCAAGACTTAGATTTAATTATAACAGCATGAATAAAGAGTAGTTAAAAGAAATTTCCAGCCATTTCAATGTACAGCACAACAAACAGATGGATACAAGAAATACAGCAGAGAAATAATCTGAGGAATATAAAGTCTTCTGAGGAATGATCCAGGAAGAATATCTAGAAGTAGTAGTTGATAATTAAAACTTAATATGAGCTCTACGTATAACATAGAAGCAAACAAGGTCCATGTCAAATGTGGACCAAAGGCACAGAAAAATAATTTCATAGAATATCATATAACGAAGTTATAGTCTTTTCTTGCATAACTGTGGTCTTCCACACTAATAGAATTATTGGTTTTGGGCCTGGAAAATTGATAAGAAAGTATATCATGTGGAGCTATAAATAAATAAATGATCAGAAGGGAGCTACATGGGAAATTAATGGGGAACACTAAAGCATGGTAGATATTTAAGAATATGCATATGGAAATCACAATCCTTCACAAAGTTGATAACTTAAAATACTTTTTAAAAATAAAATAAAACTGAAATCAACATCTTAAGGCTGTATAGTGTCCTTTCAGGGCAGACTGAAAGAAGGATGCCAGCTGAAGGAAGGACAATATTCCTTATTGACATTAAGTATGACTTGCAGAGTTGTTGTCGTAGAGGAATGATGGAGCAAACATGCACGGGTGTCTCCTTTGAGGTGGCACATGTCCCCACATCTGATGCATCTGGTCTAAACAACCAGTAGGGTTGAAACCCCCACATATGGTGAGATAAACTGATTTAAACATATGCATGCAGGGGGCCTGTCTTCTCCAAGGATTTGCTCAGTCATAGAAAAACTTGGATGGAAAAAACAGAAAGGAAGGTCATTAACATCTGGAAATTGGCTATCCTATAGAGAGATCATGCAGCTCAAATGCCCCGAGTTGGGTTTGGAAATCTGATTTATGTTTCCCTGTGCCAGCTTTGATGAATTTGGTGCCACATTACGTTGCAAAGGGTGTCTGGGAAATTCTCTGACTATCATGTGAGGTGTCAACATGTATGTAGAGGTGTTATGTAAAGTCTAGTACGACTATGGTAATCAGACGTATCAAGTGACAAGCTGCTCACAAAGTCTTGGAACCCGGGAGCTTTGCACATGGAGATGCACCTGGATTAAGAAGCAGACAGTCTCTGCACAAGGTCAGAGGAGACAGGAATTGGTCTTCTCAAGCAGGTGGTGCCCCAACCTACAAGGCTGCTCAGGGACCATGGGCCAGGGCTTCTTGCAGAATCGGCTGTGGTGCATTGCCTGAGGCAATGAGCTGTGGGCAGTTCGACCAAACTGGTGTGGCAAGTGTTTTGAGAGGCACGGTGCACCAGAAAGCCAAAATGACTCTTCACATGTAGGAGAAGCTGGAAGACATAAAAAGCAAAAGTAGGATGCAGTGCCACTTGTCTGACAACAGCTTTTCTTGGGAGGGAATTGTACATTTCTTTCCACATTTCAGTAGAAAGGGCCAGATGTCTTTGCCTGCCAGTGGGCACTCCTGCTGCATCTCTGGGACTTTGAGGCCAAAGGGAGATTGGTGTTATGATAAGTTTCAGCTAAAGTGATTTCTCCACTCTGAGAAAAAAATCAGTTTTGTACTGTCACCATATGGCATTAGCCTTGTTAGTACAACTTGGTAGAGGTCACCTTAGAGACAGAATGGCATTTATATTCTGCCTCTGCCTGAGATCTCTTTTGAAGTCATATTTGTTCCTTGTTCTGAACATATAGGGGTTCCAGCATATGAACATATCTTGTACCATCCCAGAAATATAAGGGTCTACCAGAAAATCAACATTAAAAGCATCCAGAAATTGTGCAAGTACTGCGTGAGCAACACATGATTTTTGTACAGTTCTTTCCTCCCTAAGGGTCCTAGAGCATTTTATTCCCTCATCTGACACTGAAATGCAGCCACCTCTGGGGTGGAAGCCAGCAGCCATTCAGCATCAGGGACAGTGCCATATTAAAGCAAGATAAATGCACAGAAGAAAGACCATCTGTTAGCATGCCAGTCAATTTGTAGATACAAGTAGATCCAGAGTAAGTTGTGACAAATCCATGTGCCAGAGCCCCCTCCAATATTTCTAGCAGAGTACAGACAAGCATAAGGAAGTCATTTGTGCATGCCCTAATGGTGCTGCCAGCCTGCCTGGGTGGACTCTGCTCTCTGTGATATCACTGTTCCCCTCTGAGACAAGGGGCAGAGCAGACCTGATGTTATCAGTCAATGGCTCCCCTATATAAGGGCATGAAGGTAGGCATGACAACTTTTTTGCTCAGCTCTAGTCGGTGGCTTTTGCCAAAGCCTTGAGCCAAAGCTCCTCCGGACGAGTGCCCAGAAACATTTGGCTCTAAAACCAAGCTGAGAGATCTCTAAGAGCCAAGTTGTAGAAGCCTCATGGAGTCTCTGTGGCCAAAACCATGGAAAAGGAAATTAGCTTTGAATAGAGCCCTTATAGATCAAACACCCAGAGTAGACTAAACATCTTTGACAATGAGTCTAATATTTCATGGCAAGGCAATTTTGCTCAGTAATTTGTTCAGATCTAAATGCTTTTAGTTCTCTAAGTTCATTTCTCACTAAATTATTTTCTCAGGACAGTTTGTTTGAACATAATAAGGAACCCAAGCCTCAGCTACAGCAGGACCTTTGCAACAGAAGTGCATGTGTTACAATACCTTATTTTCCATCATGGGGATTTAATCAAATTTTCTAAAACGACAGCTTATAGTAGAGATTTTTCAATAATGTATGTTAAAAGGGTTATTATGTAATGACTTAGAAGTAGGGAGTTAAAAGATGATAACGTGTTTCAGCATACAATATGTTATGAAGGATTAGCTAAACTATTGGGAGCCCACACAGGTCTCCACTACCCTCAGCACTTGTGAGTCATTGTGGTCTTGTTTGTTTCTCTGATAAATTCAGTAAACTAGGGTGTAGTATATCACGCAGCAGTGCCATATATCATTCCATTCTCTAATAGGAACATAAAACAACCATTGATTGCAAACAGGCTCTTTTAAAGATTCACTACACTGTTTGGCATTTTCAAATGTTTTTATGTTGGCAAGCTATTATAATAACTCATATGGGATCAAAATGCATATAACTTATTCCAAAGTATTCCACATGCTAATTAAGTAAACAGAAATGCACTTGTCTCTACCTCCTCCATCAAAAGCGAGCATGCTTATTCTCCACAACATTATTTCACTTCAACTTCTCCTCTTTATGTATCATTCCAAACCTTCTTCCCCCACCTCCTGCATTCATATTCCTGTTCACTGAGTCTCTTGTTACTGTCTCTGTCTTTTCATATATCTAAAATATTAAAGTAAAGCGAGGCAATGAGTCACTTTTTATCTCTCCAAGGAGGAGAGAGGAAGATGACACATTGTGCACTGATCTTACTGAGAAAAATACAGCAATTGTGGAGATTTTTTTGTTGTTTTTATTTAATCTTTATCAAAACTGCATTGCACAAGTCATCTTCATTTCTCAAAAAAACAAACAAGAGAGAGCAAAGCGAAGACAGGTGGAAGAAGCACTAAGAATTATTCCAATTACGACATGTTTTTACAGTTCAGTTCAGAGCACTGGGTACTTGACTGCAGCTTGAAGATAGTCATATAAAAAAAAGTTTGATATTTACTTATTTCAAGAAAAATAAGCTTCCCCTCAATGTCCATATGTGTAAATTCCATTAGTATTACTCATCCACATAAACCAAGAGAAGAACAGATCTCTTAGAGTCAATTGTATTTTCACATTTGAAGCCAGAACTACAGTCTTCCATTAGAAGGTTTACGGCTTATGTCTTTTTTTAGAGAGCAGGCACCATCAACACCTTCACGCAGCATGAGTGAGGTGATCCCTGAGCTGACATTTTAGGATCCACATTATGCAGAAGGCAGAGGGGGAATGTCTGTCCTTCTGAGTTTCCCTCCCTGCAGAGCTTGGGGAGGCCTTTTCAAAAGGCTCTCACTCTGAACCGATTACTTGCTTAAGCACTGATGGGGCTTTGGATCTCCAATGTATCCAAGAAGGAAGATGCAGTGGGATGGGAAGACAAAGAGTGGAGTCTGGCACAAGTAATATAGTGGAGCTGGGACCAGGAAATTGCTCCTACTAAGGAATTTTCAAAGGAGTTCACCTGGGTGAAAATGGTCTTTGAGGTACAAATGGTTCACACCCCAACTTGTGGCTATAATTAGTTATGCCAGAGGAACAGCCAAAACCAGCTGCTCCACAATGTCTCATTAGATCTGCCATTTTACACACAGCAGCCAAAGACAAAACAGGCAGTTGCTTGGCAGAAGCCTGAGGCTGCTTGGCACCACAGCACAAGTATGCTCTTAGCTCCGGCTGCGGCCAACCCCAGGCACAGAGAGAAGGAGAAAGAGAGGAGGAGGAGGAGGTGGCGCCAACAGGCAGTGCCAAGCTTCATTATAGCAACGAGATTTACAGGTTGTGGGTTAGCTTTCTAAGCAGGTAACAATGCCTGAAATGATAGAGAAGGACACACAGCATATCTGAATCTCTCAGAAATACTGTGAGGTCTGGAGAGCCGTAAGCAAAGGGAATTGTGTCATATCCATGGTACTCTCAAGTCTGGCAGTGGGCTCCCATCCCTGGGTGTTTCTGTGAAAACAGAGGTCTAGCAAGCCAGCCTTTCAGTGCTTCATAGCATATAGAAAGATTTGGAGTGTTATAATTGAAAGATTAGCTGCAATCACCCCGAGCTCCAGTTCAGATTCAGACACCCACCATGACTGAGTTCCATAGTGGCTGTGTATTTCCATTTACTGTTAGTCTATCAAAATGCATTTATGCAAAACAACCATTGTAAAGGAAGCAGGCAGTTTAAGGGGAGGCCCTATTATTTTATGGATAATCTTTCTCTTACAATGTATGTTTCGAATGTGAATTTGAAATGGATCTTCCGCTTTGAAATGAAGGTTCCAACTTGTTGATACACCGTAACTTTAGTAGTCTCCTACTTATCTGTGTTGAAGAAGACAATACTAATCCCTCCAAAATAATATCTCAGAACCCTCATTACTGATCCCTGTGATCCCTCACAGTGAAGTCACAAAAATGCAGATCCTGCTAAAGGAATTAATTATTTCATTAAATAAAGTTAAGTTTGTGGATTTTTTTTGTTCTTTGCTGCCTTGACATCTTACTTGTTTTTCCAAGACTGTTGTTAGTGGTCCTAAGATCACTCACAATTTCTGGACATTCTGGACAGTCCACCTGCACTAGAATGTAGAGTACAAATATTTGAATTTGGAATCCTCAAACTTGTCTTCCTCCCTTGAGACTTTTTCTTGGTTATTGGGCTTCACTGTGGCAAATATCTCAGCAGCTCTGACATGAAGGACCAGACTGATCTGTGCAGTAGAGCTGTTGGAATCAGAATGGTAAGGCTGCATGCCAGATAATTCCACCAGGAATGGTATGCCTTGTTCAATCCCTTTATCTGCACAGGGAAAAATTAAATTCTCAAATCCACCCGTTGCTTGCCCACTTAGTTCATTTTTTCCAAAGAAGATTTTATAAGGGTGATACTCTTAAACTTTACTGCATGCTCAGCCCTTCTCAGTCACCCTTGGACACGAGAGATCTTGGATCGCCATTGCCACCTGAGCCTCACCTTCAGACCTACAAGGCTGAAGCATTTCTGCAGGCTTTAGTAGTCCTTTGGCCAAACTGAGCCCAGGAAACCCTACAAGTAAACATTTAACTCTCATCTGTGCTTTAGGAAAAAATCTCTTGGAAAATCTGCCCCACAACTGTCTGAGACAATCTGCAGAATGCCCACACTGTATCCTGAAAACCTGAGAAGAAAACACAGACATCTGAGCGCTTTGACAAATTAATGGTGGCTGTGCTTGTAGAGGACATGTTTATACAAAAAATTATGAAAAGTGCACAATAATGTCTGAAAGGAATAAGCCCTCAAGGTTGCAACTCTTCTTACAGGAGAAAAGTTAAAAAAGACTTATAATTTGCAGTGTGTATCCTTAGTTTTTTTGCTGTACCTTTGAATGTGTTGAGGTTTTGGAAGTTGCTCATTCTTACATGAAAACATACTTAAAACTTAGTCATCTGTAAGTATTTATTTTTCCTTCCAGTGCTGGGCAGAAAAATAAAATAAAAAAAAAAANAGGAAAACACCAAAGAAAAATAAACACATTAATGTCTAAACCATAATCCTTGCAGTGACAGTAAATTGGGGACTCTCCAAACCATGCCAAGTATGAAGAAGCAAAGATGGTTTCCCTCCCCTAATGTTTTAAGGTCTTTTTCCCTCTCATAATATTAAATTAAGTCTTACAACAAATCTGACAGGATTTCAGGCTGAAGCAACACACTCCAAGCACCTCAGCAGCAGAGATGGGAATCTGCATAACTCTTACAGGTACAGAAAGTGACACCATCCCTTCAGAGAGCACGTAAGCCATACATCATGAACCTGTACCCCAGCAGCATGTGTTCTGTATGGAGAGGGAGGATGGATGGGAAGTGAACGCACTTTCAGGGTAGTGTAACACAACCCTCTCCTCTGCCGTTCCCTTCTCCTGGCATCAGGGTGGATGTAATTCTTCTCATGCATTATTGATAGGCCCAAAAGCCTGCCAAGATTGCCTGCTTTTTTTGTGACAGACAAAGGAGGGTACACGGATGGCACCTCTCACTGCTCGGGGCTCTGCTTTCATTAAGAACATTTTCTGCCTGTTCTCCAAGGGCACCCTCTGTCAGAGACTGCCACGCAATAAAGAAAATATGGCTTTGAAGTCCAGTGAATAGAAACAAAATGAATTAGCGTTCAGGTGTTCGTGCAACCTGATTACAAAGGCCCAATTCAGTGGCGTCCTTCACACCTTTTCACTTGTCCCTGCATAATCTCTACACATCTTTTAGGCTCTCTGCCTTTCTAGTCCCCCTCCTCCCTGTTCCCCCCATCCCTTTATTTCCTAATGCTTGCAGGTCCTCCAGGAAGACACAAGCACTTACAGTTGTTGAGTGATTAAATATTTATAATCAGGGCAATGAGTGAGGTGTTGAATAATAAATGCTAAGGTTGAGGCGGCCTTAGATAATTTCTGCAGATTTCTTCATCTGCACCCTCTTTGATTCTAAGGCAAAATTTTTTAATTAACAATAACTTTTTTCCCTTTTTTTCCTTCTTTTCTTTTCTTTTCTTTTCTTTTCTTTTCTTTTCTTTTCTTTTCTTTTCTTTTCTTTTCTTTTCTTTTCTTTTCTTTTCTTTTCTTTTCTTTTCTTTTCTTTTCTTTTCTTTTCTTTTCTTTTCTTTTCTTTTCTTTTCTTTTCTTTTCTTTTCTTTTCTTTTCTTTTCTTTTCTTTTCTTTTCTTTTCTTTCCTTTCCTTTCCTTTCCTTTCCTTTCCTTTTCTTCTCTTTTCTTCTCTTCTCTTTTCTTCTCTTTTCTTCTCTTTTCTTCTCTTTTCTTCTCTTCTCTTTTCTTCTCTTTTCTTCTCTTCCCTTTTCTTCTCTTTTCCCCTTTCCTTTCCTTTCCTTTCCTTTCCTTTCCTTTCCTTTCCTTTCCTTTCCTTTCCTTTCCTTTCCTTTCCTTTCCTTTCCTTTCCTTTCCTTTCCTTTCCTTTCCTTTCCTTTCCTTTCCTTTCCTTTCCTTTCCTTTCCTTTCCTTTCCTTTCCTTTCCTTTCCTTTCCTTTCCTTTCCTTTCCTTTCCTTTCCTTTCCTTTCCTTTCCTTTCCTTTCCTTTCCTTTCCTTTCCTTTCCTTTCCTTTCCTTTCCTTTCCTTTCCTTTCCTTTCCTTTCCTTTCCTTTCCTTTCCTTTCCTTTCCTTTCCTTTCCTTTCCTTTCCTTTCCTTTCCTTTCCTTTTTCTTCCTTTCCCTTCTCCTCCTCCTTCTCCTTCTCCTTCTCCTTTTTTCTTTATTCTTCTTTCTTCTTTCTCCTCTTTTTTTTTTTAGCCACTATGACAGGCAATAGTCCTTGATCACTGTTTCTTTCATGAACCTTAACACTGAGGAAGTGCTAGAGTTATTAGAACCTTAAATAGACATGCATAAAATTTACATTGGCTGTTATTTGCTCACATGTGGCTTTTATATCGTCATATGACTCTTGAGGATGTCCTGGACTAGGAGTTGAACTCAATCCTTGTGGGTCCGTTCCAATTCAGCATATTCTATTATTCTGCAATATATAAAAAATATGCAAAAATATATCTATTTACCTGCATTCATTCAAACTCCTCTACATCAGCAAGTATTTACTTAAGAAATGAAAGTCTGTAATAAATGGTCAGTAACTGTTAGAGACAGTTACAACATGCAGTGATGGGGAAGATAAGTGACTTCTATAAATCTTCTTTAAAGAGCTGTCATTGTAGCGAACACTGCACTTTACAGAACAGGCAGAACATCTAGATTATCCAGAAGTTTCTTTTGATTTGAACTAGGAATGAATTTAGTGGTTTGTATATTTATTCCTCCCCTTAATTTCCCTAACCAACGGTATTGGAGCTTGGGCTTTTTTGCATTTTATTTCCTTACAATATACACTTTAAAAACAAAAAGTGCTGTTTTCCAGAGTCAATTGATAATTTCAGTTTGAGGGAAGTGAAGTTCTTCTTCTTTAGGAAATATTGCAGACATCTGCAGTAAGGAGAAAAAGCCTGTAAAAGTGATTCATGAGATCAGAAGTCCTGCAGCAAGTAAGAAGCTTTTTGCTTCCCCTCTCTCCTTCCAGTTACACTCACCCTCATGGCTATGCAGCAGAGGGATTTGTCATTTCTGAATGCTAGATTTCACGGAGAACTGCCAGTGTAGCACAGACAAAGCAAAATACAAAGCAATGACTCCTGTGACCAGGGTTCACAGAGGCTAAACATGAAATGACCAAAAGTAGGAAAAATGCATTCAGCAATAGGATTTGGAAAAATAGCAAAAAGATATCTGACAGTTAGGAGCTTTGAAGCATTTCAGTGTCAAAGAGGACTTAACCTGGAGCATAAAACTAACAAAGAAGCATTAGGAGCCCCACGGTCTGTCTCCAATCATGTCACTCTGAGGGCTATATCACTTAACTCCTCTCAGAATGAATGTCACTGTATTTCTACATGCAATGACATTGTTTTGAAACTTGATAAACAAATGTTCTATATTATTCTATGAGCTTAAAATTAGAAAGGAATTGGAAAACATTCAAGGGGCAAGGCAATATAAATGTTTCTGTCTGATGCTCCCCTCTCACATTCTTTCCCTTGCTTCAAGGTGCACACTTTTCCACAGGTCACAGCTCCTTCAGGAAACCCACCTGCTCTGCCATAGTCCTCCCCATAGGCTGCAATGTGGCTATCTGCTCCACCATGGAGTACCTCATCTTTGTTCTTTTCCTCCTCCTGCTGACCTTGGTGTTCCCTCTGCTTATTATCCCTCTCTCTGTTCCCTGCCCTTCCTCCCTCTGTGCAACACTTGCTGCCCTTAAATATCTTTTCCCAGACCACCAGTTTGGCTGAAGGGTGTACCTGTATCCTGTGATGGGGCTGTTGCAACCAGCTCTTCAGCAGAGGGCAACCCCAGCCTCCTCTCATGGAGGCCACCTTGCAAACCCCTGCTGCCAGCACAGATACCCAAAATAAGATTAAAAAAATTAGCAAAAAAATTAATTTTTCTGAATGTGTAATCTAACAAGGTGTAGCTGGGTACTGATGAGGAATATTTCTACTGATGCATTCTGTTGTTTGACTTTTCAGCTATAAATACATAAAAAGAGAAATTAAGTTGTCCACTTAAGCTCAATCATTGAAATACAAAAGGGAATAGGGTTTGAGTTTAAATCAAAACATCTTCACACTGGTGATCCACTCTATAATGCAAACAATACAGCTGCTCTGGTCATATTATCTCATCACATTCTCTATCATTATATCAAATAATTTGAAATAGTATGACATCCAAAAGAAAGCAGAATTTGCAAGTGATATTTCAAGGAGGAAAATGAGGACACTTTGGCAGACTATAAAGATCACCAGGGATGAAAATATTTGCTGTATTTAAATGTGCAGCTTCAAACACAGGTACAGTGCAACAACAGAAGCATTAAACTGAGCTTTCTGGAGGACTTTTTCTTTGTTCTTGTTGCTGAACACTGTTCTGTTGTAATCCTGTCCTCCTACCCAGCTTCGTGCTGTATGGTAACTTCATCTTCCTATTGCGCCTCACCGGGCTTCAAGAACTCAGTCTTCAATAAATTCATGTGTTTACTTATGTGCATGCACAATTTATCCAGAAAGATGTGAGGAAAATACGGATCCTGTGTGAAGAAATTTCCAGAAACTTATTTGGACTGTAAACTCTCCAGAGCAGCGTGCTTGGTGGCAGTCCTTGGTGGAGTTCTCTACGGCTTCTATCTTCATCATATGTTGACAATAGATATAACAAAATTTATTTGTTCAAACTAACTTGATTTCTTACACCTTTTTGGTATTTACAGAGGTGGAAAATGACATCCCTAAGTCAATTTTCTTAAGTGAACTCAAGCTTTTAACCTTCTCTTTCTTGGAGTTTTCTATTCTCTTCTCATAGCATTTTCAGTTTCCAGAGCTGAGTGCTTCACTGGAGATACTACATCAACTTTTAATTGTAAAATGCTGCAAACCCACCAGATTCAGGAGAGTTGCTTGTGAGTTTCACTGATCATGGAGATGAAAAGTGAGCATGAAGAAAAAATCCCATTTACACTTCAGACCATTACACCACCTGTTCTTATCTCGGTATGTAAAAGGCATGACAGGTTTACCATGTAGAAAGAAAGTAGGAGGCCTCAAGGTGCACAGAATTTATTCCTCCCTCAAAACATAGTCTTTTGCCTCAAGTGACCTATTACTCTTAAAACTGAGCCCAGTTTTGAAACAGATAAAATGCTTACAAGTAATTTTTTTTCTCCTGAATAGGACCATTTGGACTGCATATGTTGGATAACATCCTGTGCACAAAGTAATGGGAAAGGTTTCACAGAGGTGTTTGGGCTTGTAAGGAGACTGTACAGAACAGACAGGGCTTGTAACTAGACAGGATCTTAGTCCTCTGCTCCATTCAGCCACTGATTTAACAGAAAAGTAAACCACTTCTTCCCTCTCCCATACACTCATAATTTTCTGGAGTAGGAGCTGCCACTTTATGTGCATCTCCTACTAGCAAGGGTCCAGTCTCAGTTAGGGCTTCTTGATGATATCACAATAGAAAAATGTAATGATGAGAATCGTAATAAAAATTTTAATGGTAAAAGACAAGAAAAAGTCATTCAGAACTCTATTGTAAACATCTCAAAGTCAAGAGCAATCTCCAGATTTAAAAACAAATCTCACTTCATGGTAAGAAAATGATTCCATGTGAATAACTAAGTTATGTCAAGGTCTCAACACAAAATCTGCATAAATATTTGACTCCTTATAGTGTTCATACATGTGATACTTCATGCTCCTCAGTTTCCCTTTGTCAGGCTCATCCTTACATAAGCTTTCAAGCACCCTTAGATGGTGCATTACAGAGTTAGCAGAAGTGTGCATGCCACGACTAGAGTAGTGGATGGGAAAAGGTTGCCTAGAAATGCCTCCTAATTTCATTTCCTCTCCCCACCAAGGGGTAATTGCTAAACCACCAACAGCTAAATAGATCCATCAACAGATGCCAAGGCTGCTGCTAGGTTTCAGTCGTCTTTCCCAGTAGGGGCCACTACAGAGCATCAAATAGGAAGACTGGGAAGAGAAAATGAGTACAGTATAACAGAAGGAACCAGGTAAATATGAAAAATGCTTCACTGGAAGATTAATCCTTCCTGTAGTCCATCGTTAAAGTAATAAAAGGTTTATGATTCATTTCTTACATTATAATGGAGGAGGCAATTAGTAATTACTGGATTTATAGTATTTGTTGTGTTAACTCAGCCAATAAAATACACAGCAAAACTGTTTTTCTGAAGCACATTCATTGCAAAGTAATGTTCTTGAAGCATTAAAAATGCAATCTAGTGCACTGCACTTCATGTATTATTACAGAAAGAAGGATGGTTCTCCAACATACACTGTGGTATTAAGAACTCAAATATTTTCATTTTTTTCCTATGCAATTTTTTTTCCCCAGAGGAAGCTTAAACAATTGAAGTAATCTCCAGTAATAAGATTTAGCACAAAACCCTACATGTGTTTAATGTCTATCGTTAAAAAACTAAGCATCCTTTTTCAAACTTCTACATCTTTCCCCTTAATGTACAATCAAGTTTGTGTCTTTTCTTCACATGGGAAAATGGTCACACGATCTTCATTGGCTGCTGGAATTTCCTTTGTATCTGCCCTAGTAATACTTTTTGCTTCCATTAAAGTATTTCATTAAAGTAGTATTTGTTTCAGTTGTATTTTTGTCCTGCTGTGAATCAGAATTCCATTATTATTCATTGGTCAGTTATATATAAAGATTTACATTCTGGAACTGCTACAAAGTAAATTTTATATTTAAACAGCTTTTAATATATGGCAAAATTTTAAACTGAATTAACAAAAAATGAAAGTATTATTTCTGTTACATTCTTGTATCTCACCTACATGTGCCTTGGAGCTCAAGATCTTGGAAAGTGATTGCTTTATAATGTATCCATGTTTGGTTATTGGGCTTCTGTCCATGAGCTAAATTAAACATGTAGAATAATAGAAAACACATGAATTTCCATCCAAAAAAATACAATCATCTTTCACTTTAGCCAAAGGAAAGTATACAGTAAACACCACTCATCTAGAGGGACCCTACAGCCAGGGAGGGGAAAGTGAATGGAAAGAGATGAAATTTGAGGTAACTCCTCCAACCTAAGCAAGGCATTTTTCTAAATCATGACTATGAGGATAACTCCCATGAAATTCAGGATTGGCAATTCCCCTGCTAATACATTTTCCTGTATGTTCCCTAAATATTTTCATTTATGAAAATAAGTTTGACTTTCCCTCCACTGAAAAACAGCCTAGCCACATTATCCTCGATCATCAAGGTAGGAACAGCCCTGTAATGCAATTTCCTTCTAAAAGTTCTTAAAACTGAATTCAGAGTTAAACTGTCATGTGTAGCACTCCACAGGGGTTCCTGGAAAACCATTTCCCCGTCTGAGTATGTAACTCTGTGAAACCAAAAAGGGAAGGAGTCAATCTTGTCAGCTGTTTCTAGTCAAAAGGTTTTTGACAGAAGAGAGTTATAATTCTTAGAAATAAATTTCTGCTATGGAATTAAGTTCACTAGAGTAAAAGCTGTTGGGAAATTCAAAATTGTCAAAATTATTGAAATAAAATCTCTTTATTCACCTGAACATTTTTTTAACTCTATTATTCCCAGAATTTTCATCAGTTGTACTGATTTTCATATTCTATGTGAAAAAAAAAACAAACAAACTGTAATCTGAACTTTTTGGGGAAGGCAATAAAAGCTTATATTCTTCAACACTAGNCCCAGAATTTTCATCAGTTGTACTGTATTCCATGTGAAAAAAAAACCAAACTGTAATCTGAACTCTTTGGGGAAGGCAATAAAAGCTTATATTCTTCAACACTAGAGACAGATCTACTTACTGCAAATGCATTATTTGTTACATTGGAGAAAAACTTATATAAGCAACATGTAAAATACTCCAAACAATAATATGTTATCTAGCATACTCTTTATCACTGCTTCCTTAATATGGTTTCAAACCCGAAGAAGAGTCTGTGTGCCTTAAAGCTTGTTGTTTTTTAACCATCCTTATCAGTTGATCTAATAAAAGATAATGAACATAAACCTTCTCTTTAAAAACATTTCACACAGTTTAGCTAGATACAGAGGGGGGAAAATTAAGTCCACAAGCCTTGCTTGTGAAGTCCCATCGAAGGGACGATGAATTTGTCTGGATGCAATATGTAATAAACAACCCTGTGAAAAAAAAGGCAGAAGCTTGCACAGCATCTGCTTTGCAAACTTAAATAACTTGGCCATTTAAGTTGTTTTGTTTGGTCTATTACATATGGCAAAATGATCCAATTGATGCACTCAGTACCATCAGTATTTCATTTTAAAAAAACTAATCTGACTAATCTGTTTTCTTCCCTTCCCCTCCCCATGTTGATGGAGGATCAGTTTAATATCTGGATTGCTGGCAGTGCACTTGAGTGCTGGTGAGTCAGATAGATGGGAATGCTCCCTCTGAGTCAGTGTGGAGCCAGCCTCCCAGCATGGTGCTTGGGGACACTCTGGTGCTTGAGCTGCAATCATTTAGATCAGAGAAAACCAAAGCCCTGAACAGTTGCGGTCACTTGAAATCAGATGGAAAAAACAGAGATATTGCGCCAGTATCCTCAGCAAACTCAAAAGAAGACAATAATTGCAGGAGGCCAGATCTGCTCACACTCTGCCAAGAACCTTGATGAGATAAAGATAGTCGTCTTTGTTTTCTGCCATTAAATAGTCAAGCTCATTATTTTTAGTATTGAAAAAGTTGCTATATTACACACTGTGGAAGTGGTTGCATTTCAGTGCTGCACAAAGTGATTCTGTTATGTATAAGCTGTAGGTTTGCACATGACAAGGAATAAATCAGTCTTAGCTGTGCTTTTGCATAGACTTCAATGGAGTTTAGAGCTGTCCTAGACTTTTTAAATGATCTGTAATCCAACTGGGAGAAAACAAAAGGCATTTAATCACATGTTAATTCTTTTAGAAAAAAAAATACTTTACTACCAGTTCTTCCCCTGGCCTGTAGGCTCTTTGCAAGCAGGGCACAGATTCTTATTTTGTGTTCACCTAGTGCATAGCACAGTCAGCTCCTCTGGGTTTTTGAATGATGTATCTCAACAAAGCTATCACAACAACGATAACCCCAATGACAATGATGTCCATGATGATAAATTCAACACTTTCCAGTGAATAACACATATAATTATTACACTCCATTTCTGTTTATTATTCAAGTATTTTTGGTTTCCCTTAGCAAAAGTTCATGTCACTGACAATGCATCCAATTAAATACACAAAAATAAACATCTGCAAAATTTCAAACTACCAAGAAAGTGCTGATACTTTCTTGCTTCAAGAAAGAAAGGGGACAGACTGACAGAGAAGTTTTTCTGTTTTTTCATTCTGAAACATTACAACTCTTGTAAACACCATCCCCCTCATTCACATAGTTGTATATTTAGTTGGCAATTTACTAGGGAATCATCTTGTGTACAGAAAACCAGCCGAGAAACAAAATCAATTCAGTGAAAAGGAGAATAACACTAACATTTCAAAGTGATCTGAGTTGCACAGGTCAGGGAAAAATTATTATGGCATTCACAGTAAAACAAATAAACATTTACTTTTGCACAGTTTCAAAATGAAAAAGCATGTTTCCTGATATGTGAAAGTTCATATGAAACTCCCAATAAAGTATATGTTGAGATCCTGACCTGAGAACTCACGTGGCAGGATAGAACTCAATGCAAGATTAGAAGGAATGAGTTCTCCACCCACCAACTTCAGCAGCACTGCTAGGCACCATAGTAATTAATTGAGCCTTGATATTTCATCAGTTGTTGATTACAGAGTGGAGCTGAGTGGAACATTTCACACAGAAAGTGAGGCAATGTTTCAACAAAGTCAGGAAAAAAAAGTTACTTTTCACACAGCATTGTTCAGTGAATTTTTTGCATTTGATTTCACTTAACTGAATGAAGAACAGAGTGAGAGAAGGTGAGCCAGTCAGAGTGAGAGAGTTCACCATTCTCTAAGTGGCTCACATATTTAATAGCTGAAAAGATGGGAGCAGATTCTCCATTTGACCAAAATTTTGTTGCATGCAAAGGAGAGACCTTTTGGGGAAACAATCAGCACTCCCAGGTGTTTTGACCAGACTCAAGACACTGACTTCCAGCCCAGAGCAGTAGGAAGACTGCTTCACATCTCTCAGGTTGATCAAGGCCCCCCAGTGAACAGCTGAGCATAGGTGAAACAGACACTGAAATATAGCCCTTGACATCCAGTGACTTGTTTTGGAGAGAAAGCCTTGCCCAAGGGCAGCTGCACCAGGATGTGGTGCCAAGCTGTCTCTGCTATTGGCACTTGTGTGGCAGCTCAGAAGGCAGTGGAGAGCTGGTTTATAAAGGGAGTTGAGAAATAAGTTTTCATTTTTATGACTGCCAACATTCACCTCAGTATTGCTCAAGTCCCTCAGTATCTCATGGCTTTCCAGGAGCAAACCCTCTTCTGGTTTAAGAGTTTTGACATTGATTTTAGTGTAAGCATCAAGGAGTTTTGGAGCGTGTTGCATGAAAGGTTTTTTTGTCCAGACACTCAGTTTAGGAAATCTCTCTGTTCCTCAACAGCATAATCCTTTGGGAGTATGTGTGGGGGTGTGAGGGTGTGTGTGTGTGTGTGTTGGAATTTCAGAGAACCAAAGAATATTCTGAGTTGGAAGGGACCCACAAGGATCATTAAGTCCAAGTCTTAAGCAAATAGCCCATATGGGGGTCAAGCCCACAACGTTGGCATTATTAGCACCAGGCTCTAACCAATTTCGTTTAAATTTGTTTAAGTACCAGGGGAAAAAAGAGACATCCATGTTTTAGCTGTTTTTGCTTGTGTAAATTCTGTATGTACCAATGCAGTGAAATATGTTACCCTCATACAGCAAACTTTTTATTCAATAACATGATGTAAACAGCTATTTTTGTTCTTTCTGCTAGGATTAGGAGTGCTTTGGATGAAAGAGGGTGGGGGGGAGGAAATACTGGCATGTGTGAAATGTAGGAGAGGAAATGTAAGAAGAGAGAAATCAGAACATGACACATAATAGGGCTACAGAAAGAGCAGCTGATAAAAAAAAGATAAGCATTGAAGAGGAAATTAAAAGACAACAAGTTATCTACTTGGAATTGATCAAGAAACAAGAGCATGTATGCCTGTAGTAACATCTCCATCTCCCATTGGCAGCTCCTCCAAGATCCAGGGTGTTCCCTGTGTTCTGGCTGACATCCAGCTTGGATAATTATATTCTAGTTATATAAAATTCCCCTTGCAGTTTCAATTGGACACCACTTTGCATCCCAAACTGTTCTGCAGTGTGGTTATGCCTGCTTCACAGCAGAGATGGCTGCATTTCAGCAGGGAGCAAAGTTATCTTTTTATATAGTTCATATACTCTGTTATAAAGCACCTGGGACCCTTCTGCATCAAACGTGCTGTACACATTACATTATCAGTAGTATTCAAGTTATTAGGAGAAATAGTATACAGTCATCATTTATCTACTGAGACAATAAATTCTCTGTTAAGTAGGGTCTAAGTTAAATCACAGTGCCATAGTAGTGCTCAGATGGAATTGAATGGCACAGTTATAAAAGTAATTGAACAAGCCAGAATAGCTACAGCTGGGGAAAGTAAATCAAAGGCCTAGATCCTCAGCTTAAGTAAAATAGATTCATAGAAGCTCAGTTATTTACACCAGTGGGGAATTTGCCTCAAAAAAAGAAAAAAAAAAGGGCTGGCAAAGAGAGGCTGGCCATCCTCACCAAAGCTTTAATGCTTTTCCATGAAGCAGGAGTAAGCAGGTAAGTGCTGATGAACTGTGTTTAAGCATTAGTTGCAAACTTAGAGGAGGTTCTGAGGCCAAAAAGTTAAAGAAAGGGGAAAAATGCACATGCACACACACACACACACGTACAAGAGCCAGGGAAAGAGAAAGAGCTTCAGAATGTAACTAGAATTGCAAAAACGACCCACAACAGTCAGCTGACACAGGTGAAGAAGCCAGAAGAGGGGAATTGTGCTGTTGCCCAGTAGCTTGAAAAGAAATGTGACTGCTTATTAGTTTGGGGTTTTGTTGTGTTTGGTTTGGGGTTTTTTATGTTTAGATCAAAAGGGCATTAAGTAATTCAATCCATGTGTTTACACAGAGAACAGTATTAGCATGGGGATGCATGGAAGCCACATGGGAATATCTGCTAAATGAGACTACACTGAAAACAGCCATTCAGCAGTCTTGCAAAACCCATTGTATGGAGGAGAGTTGACCACTGCATAATTCAGCTAAGTGAAAGACAAAGCCATTGAGTGACTGAGTTTAGCAGCTTGTGAGGCACAGGCAGGTTTCCTGTGCAACTGGTCTAACCTGTTACTTTTACAATCACTTCCACATCCTGAGTTAGGAGATGGAGCATGAGAGGTTCCACGATGAAGAGTGTGACAGAAAAAGGTAATCAATTTGTGTGAAAGGTAATCAATGTAGAAAACAGATCATCCAGCTTCCAGAATCTCAGAGAAGTGTATTTGAAATACATTTAAAAAAAGAGTTTAAATTAATTTGTGATAAATTAGATTTTTATTTTGATTGTGCTTTTGGGCTACTTAAGAGCCACTGGCACTCCATTTACTATGTCTTATTGTAAAAAGTAACATGAAAAAGACTGTATAAACAGAGACATTTTTCAAAGCATGCTTTTTCTGCTGAAGAAAGCTCATTTGGACCTGCAAAGCAGGCATATGAGAGGAACCAAAACCCTTTCATCCTTAGTGAAGATAAAGATAAGGAATTTTTGAGGCAAAGCATCACCAGCCAGGCAAGGGAAGTGATTATCCTGCTCTGCTCTGCATTGGAGCATCCTCATTTTGAATATTGTCTCCCCAGGCTCCCCAGGGCAGTGGCCACAGTCACAAGCCTAATAGAGTTCAAGAAGCATTTGGACAACACTCACAGGCTCATTATGTAAGTCTTGGGGTCTCCTGTGTAGGGCCAGGAGTTGGACTTTGATGATCCTGATGGGTCCCTTCCAACCCAACGTACTCTATGATTCTATGAGGTTCTATGGAATACAATATTATAGACATATTTGTTTCAAAAACCTTGTCAAGGTGCAGGTAAAATTCTGTTTTGTGCCAGTATTTGGCATCTGCTAAAGGAGAAGGAAGGTCAGCCGAGAAGGTGATGAGTTTAGCTTGTACTGTTTTTTAAATGAACAGCCAGGCCTGCTACAAACTTCAGAAGATAGCAAGACTATAAACAAATCAGTTGAAATAGATTCAAACAATTAAAATTGGAGCCCAGAGAACATACTGAATACAGTCAAAGAGTGATAGATTTACATGGGAAATAATGCTAGACTGGATAATTTCTTTCAAAATAGGAGAAATTTTAAAGTACAACAACAGCAGCCACTTCATACTTGGAAATAAAGAAGATTTTTTCACAAACACCTAAAGATAATTGGGAATAAAACTTAAGAAAATGGTTCAAGGAATATTTTATTATTATTTTGTACATACTGTGAAGTATTTTGTTGAATTATAGAACTACATATCTGAAAATCTTACTGAAGCATCAGAGACAAGGCTTAATTCTTTATTGTGGGACTGCTAATGCTCTTCAGAATTAAGCTAAATTACTGTGTCTTTCAAGACTCATATTTCTGACAAATGTCTAAGACTTCTTGATCTTTACCATATATTTCACATTGGTTCACTAGCTAACTTTTCAAAAAAATTAGCTTTTGATTTTGCGCCTTGCATTTTGTCAACTGGATTCTTGCAAGCTTTGGGTTACAACTTTAAGCCTCTGCTTCACAGAGGCTAATTAAATTAAATCAACTGAGTGAAAAGGCAGCAGCCTCTCAGGTCTGCAGCAGAACAGGGGCCAATCCCAGAGGGATGAGGAAGGGTAAGGCAGCAGCATGCAAGCTTTTCCCCTTCCCCCTTCTTCTTTGTGGAAGCTATCCTAGGCACCGTCCAGGAGGCTGTCAGCTGAAACTGGCACTGCCATCAGCTAACACTGGGCACATGAAAATGAGCCAAAAAGACAACAGAAGGAGAATGGAAGTGCCAATGTCCTCAAAATTTTGGCGCCAAATGGAAATAAAATCTCCTTTATCTACCTCACTAATTTGTTTGATTAAGGGGATGTGACTTACCCCATACATTGGGGACTGGTGAGAAAGCTGCTGGGAGATGGCTTTTGAAATCATGTGTGCCATTGATTGCAGCTCCCAGGCTGTGGGCAGCAACTACTGTATTATCCCCTGATTAGTAGAATGGCCTCCCTATAGGAAAGTCTGTGAAGCTGGGAAAGCTTAGGGTAATTTCTACTAGGATGAGCCACAAAGTTGCAATCAGCAGACATAATTTGGGATCATAGTAGTTATCATGTCAGGTACAGGTGGAAGTTTAGAAAACTGACCTTCACAGGACTATTTTTTCCTACTGCAATATGAGCCCATGGGTTAAAGGTTTAAGCCTACAAGTCAGCATTCACAATTGGAACTGGAAATTATTTTGCTGTATGCATAAATAAGGCAGTAACCTTTCCTCTTTGAATGTGATGTAGTCTTGTGCTAAGTGGCTGAAAACCTGGATGCATTGAGCTTAAAGAAGGAGATAGGTCTGCAGGGAGAAGTAATGTGTGTTAATAAACTGGTTATTAACATAAAGAGAGGGGGACATTTCAAAAAACATAAGTGCTTTCAAGCACACAAGCTCTTCTTCTGGACTAAATTTCATGTTCTTACACTCCTTAAACTCAATGGGAGCTTTAGCATGAGCTCATTCATCTCTCACATTTAAATTGCAAATAGAGAGGATATAAGATTCATCCTAAAGGAAATGAAATTACCTGCCATTAAAGAAATGATGGGGTTGTTCTAAATAAAGCCTCGAGTCCTGGAGCATCTTGACCCAAAGTGGGTGTAGAGTTCAGAGAAGGCAAGTCAAAACACTTTTTAGCATTGGTTTACCCACCTGTTAAACGGGTCTAACAGTCAACTTCAGGAAAACAGAGAGATTAATTAACATATCTGATGTTCTTTGAGATTCAAGAGAAGAGAAAGAATACAGCGCAAAATACTGTTCTTATTTTTGTCATTTTGGTGATCCATCATCCCGCAGCTCTGTGGGGACAGGAACTACTGTCTGATTCAGCAGGCAAACACATGCAAAAACCACTGAGATTTGCCTTTGTTGTGGGCTGTCAAATGTGTTTTGGGTTTTTCTACTTATTTATATCCTTATTGGCCTTTATTGGGAGTGAGTTCCGATTCTGAGTGCTTCCATGGGACATCATATGATGAGGTGGTACCAAGGGAAGTGCTGCAAAGTAGGTCAGGTACCACAAATGTAACCAGACAAGTTACTCAGGGGAAGTTCAGCTGTTTCAAATAAGTCAGAGACTAAAGCCTGTAAGACAGTGATTAAAGCTCAGAAGCCTTTACTGAACCACAGCATGATAGGCTTGAATCACTCCAGCAGTCTGATAAAGTTGTGCTGTTATCAGTTTTCAGCCATCATGCTTAAATTCTGATCCTGCCAACCTTACTCACATCAGGGACTATCCCTTGCCTGGCAAGGAGACCCATTTGCTGTGTTCACACATCATAATTGAGGTCTGAGCCTAGAATAAATAAAGGCATATGAAAGACACCCAGTGCTGTCTACATTGAATAAACTTTGCCTAGGCATTTGAATTTTTATCCAAATTGAGCTCATCCATTGAATCTTTTGTGGTTCTTACACAGGTAAGACATAAAATATTGTCAACTACCTTATGTAATTAAATGAGTATTTGTAATTAAATAGCCTCAACGTTTGTTGAATTTGAGCCATCTTCCCTCATTCACAAAGGAAAAATAAATCTGGAAGAGATACTTTGATATATGTATTTTTTTAACTAAAACCCAAATTTTAAGATCTGTCTCCTAAACACCTGTTCACATCTGCCTAATTTGACAGTCAGTTATAATAATAAATTCCCAATCCAGCCTTTTCAATCCATGTAATCATTGTTCACCTTTAGCAGCACAATTTCTTAAAAGGGGTAGTGTTTGGTGTTACACTGGTCTGAAAAGGCCTACATTTCATCAGTTTCATTACCTTACTGCTGATCTTTGCTAGCTTTGTGTTTTGCCTGTGCTTACATTATTATAATGTGTTTTCTTTGCCCTGAAATGGAAAAGAGAAAAGAAGTCTGAGGTTTTTCAGTTGTTTTTTTTTGTTGTTGTTGTTTTTTTGGGGGTTTTTTGGGTTTTTTTTGGTTGGCTGGGGTCTTTTTCCCTTCACATAAATTTTGATTTAGATATTAAATTGGTCCTAATGCTGATTTTTGACAAAATTAATTGTACCAGCAGTGCTCTATCCTGCAGTGCTTTCCCCTTGACATCCTGGGCTGTTACATGTTCCTGGGCAGGCAAACCTTACAAGGATGCTGTTACAATGCTGCTACACAGCTCTTGTTTAGTGTTTAGATCTTTAATATTTAGATCTTTAAAGTGTTTTGTGTCTACTTCTAGCAGGCTTTGTGCCAGTTCCCCAACAATGTAGCTGAATCAGTAACTTGGAGCCAGTTCCATGATAGTGGGTCCAGCAGTCTGCTCTGGGTATGTATCTTGTGAGTCCTGCAGCCTGCATGCCTCTTTGCCAAACAATGATATAATCAATAAGCTGCCAACTCTTGGATCAAGGATGTATCCAAGATATTTTAGGCTTATCCAATTACCGAATAATTGTGTTTGCAATAACTAGCTCGTGTTCAGCACATTTGGTTATTAGAAGAAAGTTGATTGCTGCTGACTCTTTCAGTGCCAGTACAGCCAGAAAAGCTCTACTTTATCATGTCTCCACTAAGCTTAGAAAAGTTACCTCTCAGTGTTTTGCTATTTTTTGGTGTCATGTAATGACATGCAGCTTATTCACATTGCTGTCCTTCAGTGGGCTTAGTGTAAAGGCTTTAAAGATATTGGCGGTATGCCTCCAATTTCCTCTTCTCCCCCTTACACAATTACAGAACTTTAAATGATAGTCCCGAAATTCACAATCAACTCCTGAAGCCACCCAGTGAAACAGCAGGATGTGGAGCTATTCCCGAGCATCGATGAGCACTGAGTGCTGTGCTCCCCGAGTCCCCTCTCCCTGCAGCCGACAGCAAATCAGTATAACCCACCTGGCAGGTAAGGGTACTCTTTGTTATGCAAACTGGTGTTTTTCAAGGCTTTTCACTCTGCAGACAAAGAAATAACGTATAAACACTTTGGAAACATAAAATCAAAGAATTCTAGCCATTTTGGGATAGTTCTGCTTCAGTGATTTCTTTGAATACCAGTGTAATAACTGCCCAAAACACGATTAAAAAATGTTAATATATTTTCATGGTCATTCTTTTGGACATTTTGCACTTCCAAGGAGATCCCAGGATGCAACGACTTCATAGCATGATTTGGTCTCATGTTGATTTTCAGTCCACAAATCCGATAGGATTCCTTTGTGAAATCCTAGCAAAATTTTATTTAGAAATCATGTTTCAAATAGATTGTTCCACTCATGCACTTAGTAGTTTAGCACAAATAGTTTGCAAATGAAGCTACATGGATTGAGTTTTAAAAATGCTTTTGTAACCCTTGATTTTCTTTGGAGGACTTAAATCTTGAAATTTGGGGAGGATATCTAAAAAAGTCACACTGGATATGGTGAACAACAACAAAAAAAATTACATATTTCAGAGCAATACACATCCGTTGTGAAAGGGTGATGAGAGCAGAAGCAAATATCCATGGATCAACAAGTGAGTTTCAGTCTGTATCCAGGGGTGTGTTCCTTTATTTAGCACTTAACATGAGCTCCCAGGAAAGCAGAGGGTGAACACTGAGCATATCACAGATGTAAGGGTTTTCAGTGGCACTGGTCGTGGTTCAAAGAAGATACAGATGCCTTTCAGTCAACAGCCAAAGGGAACCACATATCCTCTTTGCCGGAAACAGATAAGGTGCTGGGATAGTAGCAGCTCACTATG
>VXBB01017328.1:0-19093 GCA_013399915.1 Illadopsis cleaveri
TCTAGGCAGCAATCTAAATGCAGCTATGTGTAGTTAATGTATGTAGAATCTGTGGTCTGAAATATCATCTATAGAGACAGCAGATCCCATAAAGACTGCACCATTTCTATCAGTAGCAAAGGTAGAACTATTAGGGGCGCTGATATCTCACCTGCAAGGGGAAATAGCTATATTTGTTTCAGCTACAATGGAATTTTAGCTGAAAAAGAAGACAGAATATGATTTGTACTGATGCAGTTAATAACTAGGGCATTAGTAATGTCATCTGCAAAGCTCTTGTACTTATAGAGAACATGCCTTCCTCGCAGTAGGATAGCAACTTTCATCATTACTTTATGAGAAGCACAGGAAGTCCTTCCACTTTTGGTTCCCAGTGCGAATGTCTTAAGTTTCTAAGAATATATGTATGCAAATTCAGAAATGTCCTATGTCATTTTTCATAGCCTTGTGGGCAGTGCAAGCAGGTGTATCTAAGCAGGCTAACAAAGCATAAGTCAAAGGTCTGGGTGTGATCTCCTTGGTCATTGAGTCATCTCATGTTAATCATCAGTCCCTACTACTGGGCCAAATACCTGGTGTAATCCCACCAACAAAATTATACAGCTTCATCATGAATGAAGTTCAGATTTATTTTCCTGGTATTCTTGAAAGAAAATATTTGTCCTACATGGAAAGCACTGGCTGTAAGCACAGGTCTGTCCTGCTGCAGAAATTTCAGTGCTGCTCTAAATCACGGCACCATGGACCAGAGACACAGGACTGTGGCAGTGAAGAGAAACTACCATCACCTGCTTGGTAGGAGTTGCCCTACTTTAAAACTTCCTTGAGCTCAGTCCAAGATGCAATTCCAGCAGTGGCAGAAGGAACAGTGACAAGTTAGAGCATATTTTAAAAGCACAGCAAAATATAACTGGCTTGAATTTGTTTTGAATTTAGTGTATATATCAGCATAGTCCAGCTGTTCTTCCTTGTTTTCATTTTCTGATTTGTACTTTGAAATTTTAGTTGGCCCTTATATCACGGAGGGTTTTACTGTAAAAGAACCAATGAGGCTATTTTATAATTTTTTTTCACCTGACAGCTAAGCTCTCTTTAAAAAAAAAGTTCAGAAATGCTGAAGAAAATGTAGCAAAAGGCGATGGCAGTTCTTTAATTCGGTTTTCCATTATTTCAAATCTATTCAGTATTCTTTGTAATACTGCCACTCATAATGACTGTATTTGGAATTAACATAGGTTTCATGTGTAATTCAATGGGTATTCAGCGTAACTTAGCAACAGCTAAAGCATTTTTTTCTTCTGTAAACTAGAGCATGGCTGCTGATGATTTCACTTGGTAGACTGGGAGGCACACATTATTCTGAATTCCTGAATTTCCCAATTAAAGGTGTAAGATGCGATTTATTTATAATGCAGATTTTATACTGTTTATCAGAAGTTATGCAAAGGATAAGTAAATCTAGCATCAAACCTCTGGAAGCTTTTAGGACTGTCTGGATCATAGCATGGTAATATTTGAACCATAAAGGTTAAATTCATAGGCAATTAGAGCTGCTGGAATGGAAAAACCTTTTAAAATATACAGTATTCACACATCTCTGCATCTCAAGGTTTTTTATATGTGTGTGGATGTATTTTGTATAGCAAATGGCGTAGAGCAGGCATTTATCCTATAAATAGATTTCTCTCAGGGCTCATGCTGTGTGTGGCAATATGTTTTCACTAAATATATAGTCAGAAGTCTTACTGTATTAACCCAGTTTAAGTAATGAATTAGAGCAAGTAAATACATTAGAATTCTTTTCCTCAAGAAGTAAAAAAAAAAAGTGCAGAAGAATACTCATTTTGTACAATTTACAAAGTTCATAAAAGGCTACAGATTGGCAGGATGATCTCACTTGCCTACAGGTCATTGATTTGCAATATTTGAGAGGCAGTATTCAGGTTTCATGGTCTCATAGAATGGCTTGTTTTGGAAGCTGAACTTCATGAAGTTTTCACTGGTTTACATCTCAAGCACATGAAGGTCTGTCTGGATGATAACTCCTCTCTACAGCGTGATGAGCACACCAAACTTGCACTTGATCCCAGTGTCCAGGACACTGACAGCACTGAACAGCACTAGTGCCAATACTGCCCTCTGAGGAGTGCCACAAGCCTGGACATGGAGCTGTTGACCACAACTCTTTGACCAATTCCCTATCCACTGAGTGATCCATCCATCAAATCCATGCCTCTCCAATTTAGAGACAAAGATATCATGTGGGACAATGTAAAATCCTTTGCATGAGTCCAGGTAGATGGCATCAGTTGCTCTTCCCTTATCCATCAAAGATGTAATCCCATCATAGAAGGCCACCAGATTTGTCAGACATGATTTGCACTTAGTGAAACCGTGTTGGTTATCACTAACCACTTCACTATTTTCCATGTGCCTTAGCATAGTTTCCAGGAGGATTTGTTCCATGATCTTCTCAAGCATTGGAGTGAGACTGACTGGCCTGTAGTTCCCCAGGTCTTTCTTTTTTCCATGGTTAAAATGGGGTTTTTTTTCCCCCTTTCCCAGTTTATAGGAATTTCACTGGAGTGTCATGATTTCTCAGATATAATGGAGAGTGGCTTAGCCATCTCATTCAGTAGTTCCCTCAGGACCCGCAGATTCATTTTATCAGGTCACATGGGCTTGTGCACCTTCAGGCACCTTAGGCACCTTGGAGATCTTGAACCTTATCTCTACCTATAGCTGTCAGTTCTTCATTTTCCCAGTCCCTGCCCTTTCTTTTCTGTGACTTGTGTGGTGACCTGGAGCATTTGCCAGTGAATACTGAGGTAAAAAACTTTTTGAGTACTTCAGCTTTTTCCATGTTCCAGGTAACCAGGTCTCCCATTTCTTTCTGGAGAAGGACCGTTTTCTCTAGGTTTCCTTTTACCACCACCATACATATGGAAGCTTCTCTTTTTGCCCTTAACATCCCTGGCCAGATCTAATTCTATCAGGGCTTTAGCTTCCCTAAGCTGATACAAATCTCTTTACTGAAGAACATTGTTTTTCTTTTATTAGTATGAGAACAGATTTCACAGGAAGAAAAAAAACGGTTGTTGACACATAAAACACAAACAAAAAAGTAAGATCTGAAATTTTTTTTCTCCTATACTGTTGAATGGATGGGATTGCATGATTTTATGTTCAATTACCTTTTGTTTTAGAATTTTCAAGAAATTTTGAATTTTATTAGTTCACCACTGTCTTATGAGTGCTCAGTGGTGGGCAGAGAAGCTTTCAACATGTTTGTTTAGTATTTTATACTTACTATTTTAAATGCATCCCAAAAGTTGGGATTGTGTTTTCAGGGGACTTTGAGTCTCTGAATGTGTTTTTTGGCTGTGTATTTAGGTCAGCTCATGCTTCTTGTGTCTGTGCATCTCTAAATTTTCAGTGCCCCTAAAACAACTCAGCACTAGGAAAAACAAAACAAGAAAAACAAATTGCTAAGTTTTTCTACACTGACTCAGTCAATTGGGAATGAACTTCGGAAGTATAAATGGAGCAACATCACCTTGGAACATTTGTCAGTCTTGTTCAGCTGGGCAGCTTAATTGTCACAGGAAGAGAAGCCACAGGATAAAGTGATATTCTCAAATATATGGAATGTCAGGAGCAGCCATATTTTTATGACCTTAAAGAAATAATCAGTCTTTGGTTCTGTTGAGATCTGAGCATATAGCTAAGATGAAGTATGAAAACACACGTTGGTCCCACAGCAGAAGTGTAAGAAAACCAAATATCAATCTGTTTTCGATTTAATTTTGTGTAGTGTTCATGAAATAATGTCTCAAGAAAGACATCACTGATAACTTTGCTACTGAAATAATTTAGAATGCATATTCAATATTTTTTCCTGTTAAGCAAACACATAATCTCATAAGCATCCTATCTTGCACTGCAATTCATGAGGTGTCAAAATGATCTAGAGAATTTTTGCTTCATTTTTTAAAATAATGTAATTAGTATCCAAGAAAAGTAAGAAAAAATGTTTTTACAGAGAAAAATACATATTGCCTTCTATGTGCTTCTGGTAAAAATTGCCTCAGTATAGACTGCAAATTGATGAATGGTTGATAAATTTTTCATAGTCTTGAGATGAGACCTGAATGTTCAAGTATCACCATTTCAACTGGAAATTAAAGTCACTGTCAAAAGGACAGAGTATGAGTTATACCCATGAAGTAACACACCAACTCAAAAAAGCACTAGGAGAGAAGGAAATAGGTGGAAAGGAGAAGAAACAGAACTCCTGTTACTTAGCTTGTTCTTTTAGGGTGAAATTCTTTCAAAGAGGATTGAAGGAACATTTCTGCTGTGAGAAGACAACAGCTGAGAACTGTTAACTCCAAACAACCCTCCTAGTATTAAATGGACCCATTGAGGCAACTAGTGCCAAATCTGCCTATTAAGTCAGTAGATCAGGTAATAAAAATATCACACAACAGCAATGAGGCATATAGGCCAGAATTATGTAGTATGGAAAACAAGCATTTGTTTTTGGTTCCTCATTGATCTATGCTGAATTCAGATCTGCTGGATAGAAAAGCAACCAAACATCATTATCCTTTTTCTTATCCACATAGGCCTCTGCATCTCATTAATTTTTAATGCAGTTCATACCCAGCCTTTTCCAAACCATCTCTTTGACATGTGTGAGTCCATGGTGTTCTTTTACAATAACTCATCATATTTTGAATCCAAAAATCAATCAGAGGAAACAGACAATTTTGTTGTGTGATGGAGCAAAAGTGTATATATAGGGGCAGAGGACTTCCATCATTCTTCAGATAGTGAGTGCAAGCTGTTGAGTCTTTTGTATCAGCAGATCCTAGAAAAATGGCCTTTTTTCATGAACAAATAAACAAATCTCATGAACAAATACCATTTACGCAAACAAGAATTATCATAAACATCATCAAAAATGCATCTAGCTGTCTTAAATGTGTTGACTGTAATTGCTAAAACAAACCATTGCAATCTTGCCTTCCAAACTTTTATTTAGAGATCTGTAATTTATAAAAAAACATTGCATATGAATTCCTGTTTTTTCTTTCTCTAGTTTTCCCTCAATCCAAACAAATAACCATCCACTTCTCTCTGCATCTTTCATCTTCATAAAGTTCTTTAGTTTGTGGGAATACAAGAGACAAAAGACCTTTAATCTTTTATACAGTTATCTGGGCATTTGCATTCCTTGATGCTCAAATAGTATTGGGTTATCTATTTTACTGAATATTACATTACATACACTGTATAACATCTGTACTTGAGTCACCTAACCTATATAAAGGCAAATAATTTTGTTTAACATATATTATATTCCGTTTGGGCATGCTGCAATAAAGGTGACTCTTTTTTTTTTTAATAATTTGCATAGTCATTTAGAAATAATTTTCAGAGCTTAAGTACCTTTCTGTGTAGTACTTTTCTCACATCTGTCTTCTTTAAGTGATTTGTATTCTTTACTTTTAAATGAAAAATCTGGAAGCTAATTAATATCAGCTCATCCTTTACTCTTGTAAAATACTTAAAAATATTCCCTCAGAAATTGTTCTACTTCCATTAGTAGAAATTTTGAATCCTCAAGAGAGAAGAGATTATTGTTGCTTTTGAAGATTGCTACTCTATGACTTCCTGTAGTGACACTAGACTTGAAGCCAAAATCTTAAGAAAAACGATAAAATAAGAAAAATGTACCCAAAGGAAAAAAGAAGAAATGACTGAGGCAAATAATGTGACTAGGTTAAAGCCTGTGGACCCACGAGATCCTTGACGTGGAGAGTAGCTACGGGAGTGTGGTGGTGCTTCCCTCTCCCACCTCAAGCTGGTCTAAGATCTGAGAAATGCTGGTTATTCCTTGGCCTTTACAAACTGCACCTGGGCTGTGTTCCTCTAGAGCTTATCAGAAACACAGTCTCTTCCCAGGGATTGGTGATGTCTAACAAGCTCCTGGATTTTAATAAACAGCCTTGGAAACTTATTTTTCTTGACTGAATAAGAACTCAAATCGTTAAGAACTGAATAAGAACTCGTTATCAAAATTTCAAAGGAAGTTACTGGGCCACACTGTGGCCAGGATGGAAAATAACTGACTGAAACCAAATCTCTTGTGACCCTATAAGCAGCAGTCCTGAGCGAGATCCTTTGAGCTCTCCTGGGGCACAGCAGGATGCAACCAGCAACCTCCCTCTGAGTAGGACACCTCTCAGAGCTAGTGAGGTCTCAAGTTCACTACACTTGGACAATCACTAAATATTGATAATGGATCCTGGGCTGATACCCCCACTCATCCAGACTCAACCTTTCACCCATTAAGAAGATGCAAACTCTTCCAATGTGAGTACTTCACAGAACTCGAGGGGAATTTCTCACCCCTGCCCCAGCCCCCAAGTAGATAGTTTTGGGTTTATCTCAGTTTTTTGGATTTTGGATTTTTGTTTGGTTTTTTTCTCTATGTGCTTTACCATCTAACAGGTAGTAGAGTAACCTGGACCACAAACTTTGTTGTGCTTTCACTTTTATATTAAACTTGCTTTTGCTGATACCTTTGCTGGTGATTCTTTAAGTGACCTTAAAGAAAGCATTCACTACATGGTCCGGGGGTTATATTTATGCTTTGGCAATTTCCTTCTGTATATTAGAGCATAAATGCCCTGTTAAAAGAAAGGCTTTTCAGTCTTTTTTGCTTTGTGATCCTGTTCCAGTCCTTACTTTTCTAATCTTTTAAAAGAACATTTTAATTAGAATATTTCAATGCTTTCTAGTAAACAACTACATTCTTTAATATCTACTTCTGACCAGTGCAACCATATGTTTCGCCTGAATGATATAAATCTATGAAAATTACCTTTTGTGGATAGAGGAAATTATATGTATGCTTGCCACTGATGGGACATTATCAGAGCAGAAAATTTTCAAATTTCATAAAGCTGCGATGCTACTGAAAAACAATATTGCTAGCAGAGTGTATAAAAGGTTTCTCTGGACCAAATTTATACTTGGTATCTCTTCACCTATGATTTTCAGTTAAAAGTGTATTATTGTAGAGAGAAATCCAGGAAACAGCTCATATTCAGCTGTAGGCATCATGACCTCTGAGACACTCTTCATTTGGTAAGTTTTCTCATTGAATAAGTACAAATGGTAAAATAAATCATTATGATATTTCTCAAATGCAATGTATAGTCAAACAGTATATTACTGAGTTCCTCCTCATATGGTACTCTCCTGAGGTCTGATGCAAGAATGTTTTAGTCCTGAAGTAAAATGTAAATGCATTTTGAACTCAAAGGGGTCAGAAGAACAGTGGGAATTCCTACAATGTTTGTGCAATTTCAAAATATGAATCAAAATAAGGAAAGTGGTGAAGAATGCAACAAAGAGTGTTCTTGGAGACAGCAGTGTGGCATGAATAAGCAAGAAAGCAGAAAGAATAATAAATTTAAAAGAAACATGAAAATATTAATATTCTTAGAAATGTCTGGATTATGATTCTGAAGATCTAGTAGTATAAGAACACCCTCAACAGGAGACAGTCTAGGGTCCAATACTCCATCACTCTGGGAAATTATAGTCTTATGTAGGATCAGTCTTTGCTTTATAAAGAACAAGACTCGGTTGGGTTAATAGCTGAAAATAATTGTTGCAGTTCCTGCCTGGGCATTATGTATTCCAGTCCTGTATCTCAGCAAGTGCATCAAACTCCACCAGCCTGCTCCAATCATCTTCTAATCTGCTTCCTCAAAGCTTCCTGAGATCTTCCACCAGACCTTTGGAGCAAATACTGCAGGTGTTTCATCTTCACTCTCCCTGGCACACATACAGGAGAAGGACTTGGAAAACAGGAAGAAGAGGAGAAAAGAGGTGCTATCATTTGCTTGCAGAGTTCAGAAATGAAAGAAAATTGCTCTAACATTTGGCACTTTTCTGATTCTCTTCCTTTGCTATTTGTTTCCCAGAGGGAACTGGAAGGGCTTTATTAGGGAAATAGGCTCAGCCTGCTTTTCCATCAGCAGTGGCTGATTGCTACTCACCAAAAATGTGTGACAAAAAATTAATCAAATGTTTCCTCCAGTCAGGATTAAGACATGGTGCAGTATTTCCTTATTTATAACTGATGCAAAAATATTTCCAAGGTTACAGAGAACCAAAGAATCTTTCACATAATCCTAATTGTAGAACAGTTTTCCAGAAAAACATGTCCATACTTATAAATTTATTTTCAATATAAATCCAGAGATTGATTTAAGAAAATGTACATTCAGGTTATTTGAAATATAAGTATGGAAGTGAACCAGAAATTATTCAAGATATAACAGGATGGGGGAAATTTCCATTCAGCCTTTGCATTTGCCATTTTTAACAAGAAGTAGCCCTCATATTCATTTTCTTCCAGGGCCAGAGTAAGGATTCCTCAGAATTGAAGAAGAATTTTTCTTTTTTAGCACCTTTTGTTCATAATTTCTGAGAGAGAAAACAAGAGGTAACAATGTCCCAGTCACTGCAGCTACAGAGTCAATATTCTCATTTCAGTAATATTCTTAATTTCACTGACATGGACATTTCTAAAACATTTTCACATAGCACTTTTCCTGTTTGCCACAGCTCTTAATTCCTAATCTGTTATTCAGATGAATGTATTATTTTCAAAAGAATACTTTAAAAATTCAAGTGGTTTGGTTTTGGGGTTTTTTTTTACTTTTATAATAAATACTTTCTCATTGAATCTTCTCTACTAATTTTATATTCCTCCAGAATGTATAACCTAGAGAAAATTATGTTTAGGCAAATCTAGACTTACTAGATTTTATTTGAAAACACATTCAAGATATAAAAATTCATTCCCACCCTCTTCTCAGCACAATAAACTGCACTGTTTCAGTGTGATATATTAACTCATTCTGTTAAAGGGAGGCTAGGATGGAGAGCTGGCTTCATGGAAGCATGCAAAACAAATGTCTTAGAAGAAGGAGAGATTCTTGAGACCCAAAAGCATTACTGTGAAAGTCTTCTGGCACCAGTAATAAAAATGTAGTGGGGTTTTTTTGGTTTTTTTTTGGTGGGTTTTTTGGTTTTTTGTTTTTTTTTTTTTTAATAGGGGTTTTTTCCCTCCTCCCAAATGCAAAAAAAGTTCCAACTATTTTCTCAGCTATTAAATTGTCTTAGATCTTTTTCCTCTTTCATAAGATACTTAAGGAGTTGTGTGTTTTTGGGGTTTTTTTTGAAAAGCAAGGGGTGGTGTGGGAATGAGTGGGAGGAATTGTTTTTTTTCTGAGTCTTCTGATGGAGAAAATTGCTGAAAGATGAAGCTTTTAAGAGTATATTTACAATTTTCTCCTCATTTCGAAGTAAAGACCATTGACAAGCTTATCTTGGTGATGTTTAATTGTAGTTTACTTGGTAATGACTATAGTAATTCTAAAGTCCTTTTGAAATAATGCTATTTATATGTGGCAAGGAAGATCACCAGTCCTGCTAAGGTTCCAGAGCTAATAACCAATGTTGTCTCCCAGACATGAATAGCTTGTTTCAGAGTAATAGCAATGATAAACGATCTAGAAAATCTGTTATTTGATAAAAGATTTACTGAATTTTCTGTTACTCTTGGGCAGTTATAATCCCTATTTTCACACCTACTTAATATGAAGTATGACCACAAGGGAAAACTTGAATTCTGTTCTGTAGAGTATTTTAATTCCTATCTAGCTATTTATCACAAAACAAGAAAGAGCAAATTATATCTTTGTGAATCCACCTCTGTTTTGGTTTAGGGTAAATTTTTGGAGGAAACCTTTGAATGTGCAGGTTTGAGCAGTTCTAAGAAAAAGGAAAAAAAATCAAAAACAAAACAATCTAGGGAACTTCTCTGCTTTTGCTAGCTAAAAACTAACTAAAAAGCAAAGGAGAGCTCTCTCTTGCTGTCCATCCGTAGACAACACAGTCCAGGAGCAGAATGTGGAGGGTTGAGTGAAGTTTCTGAAAAGAAATTGTGTACTTCTTCTTTCTCCCCCTTCACACCTGGAACCAGTCTTAAAGGTGTAGAACTTAATATCCAGCATAAACAGAGCAGACAATTGGGGATACAAGCATCATAAAGTCACTCTAGGACAACCTCCCACTTTTTAGTGTTTCTCCTAGGCTTATAGGCCATTTAAGCCTCAAATATGCTGATGACATCCTTTGTATGTAAATCTTTTGTCTCTGCCTTTCAGAGGAATTTTACTTCTGAGAAATCAGTTCTTAAAGCAAGCATTGAGGTATAAGATAGCTAGGTTTGTGTCAGGCATTGAACAGTGACTAACACACTGCCAACTGTTTGGCTTTTGGACTAATACTGGCTCCCTGCAAACTGTGTGTCGGAGAAATTTCTCATGATTCTTTGCTTGTGCAACATAAATGCCTCGTTAAGCAAGACTCAGAAGTCCCATTGTCAGTGATGTCAAAATTGTTCCTTAGGTGGTCATAGCACATCTTATTTTGCTCATCTTGCTCTTAGTATATCAGAACACATAATGTAACTCCCCCTGTCCTTTTGCCCCACCACCCCGAAAAAAAGGGGAAAAAAAAAAGCAGGAAGCAATTTCAGGGGTGGAAATTCTTGTGCAACCTCTTTTTTTCCATGGTGCCCAAGGGAAACATAATTCTTTTGCCTTCTTCTTTAAAACATAATTCTCCCAATATTTTTTAATCTATCTCTTGTCGTATTTAAGAGTCACCATCACTAAAAGCTCTAATACAGACTTGACATGGAAGAACCTCCCAAAGGCCAGCTGGGATATTATTCTGACTAAATAACATACTTTCAATCTACATCTTTGCAACATCTGTTCTCATAGTTGCTCTCTGTAACTTCTTCACTTTTACACTTTATTGTATTTCTATCTGAGATTCTACCTGAATGACCTTTTAAAAGTCCAGCTAGTGAAAAATACAGTAGTTCATCAGCTGGAGAGCACACTTCCAGTACACCTCCACACTAGCTCCGTGTTGTTTGTCACACAGTGGTGCTTAACCTTTAAAACTCTGGGATACAGTATGGGGATTTCTTCTTGCCGCCTTTGGTTAGTTCCTAACTGATATTAGGCAGAGGCCAGCTGTGAAGTGCTGAATGAACAGCACAGTGATGTAATAAAGACAGTTCAAGGAGGCTTAGGGCCCTTTGTCAGTTATATGACTTTACTCAGAAGGATATGATCTCCCCTGAAACTCCCTGCACTAATGACAATGGTAACAATAAGCATTCTCAGCAAGGCATCAGAGACTCTTAATTTTTACCTCCTCTCCAGGGTAATTGTGACTGAAGCTAGTGACCTCCCCAGCATGCTGCAAAGCATGTCGTTTCAGTCAGAATTTTAGAAAAAGTGCATAGGAGGAAAGAAGTACTTTTGTGGAGGTTAAATCACATTGGTGAATGTTGTCACAGTCACTGTTGCGGTTAAATGCAGGTGTAAACCGCAGGCATATGCCACCAGCCAGAACAAAGGCAACCTGTGAATTACCACGCTGTAATTTGAACCTAGATGGAGTGACTTTACCCAGTGCAGTTTTCAAAGCTTCGAGCAAGAAAAAAGGCATAGAAACTGCAAAAGCAGTTGTTGAAAGGTGTTGTACAGACAATCAGAAGTTGCTGTGCTGTGTTCTAGAGGAAGAACCTCATGTTTCAAGCAGAAACTGCTTTAAATTTCATTGGACACTTTTGTAAGGTTCCTCCTATATTCAGAAGTAACTGAACATCTTTTATAGACAAACATAATTGAAACAAGATATGTATTTTCATCATGCAATACTTGCTAAGTAATTACTCCATTGACTAAAAAAGGCTTGCAAAGAAAAGGATAAATTCTTCAATGAGTTCATCTTGCAGTCATAAAGTCTGAGAATTGAGTTACTTGGAAAAGCCTGAACATAAGTAATGGCTAGATCCTCTCCCCTTTCTTTCCCTTCCTTCCCTCCCCACCCTTCCCCTTCTCTCTCCTGTCCCACTCTAGAAAAAAATTCATATATTTATTTTCAGCTGTACTATCAGACTGTATCTTCCTCTGCTAACCCCAGCTCTCTGAAATAGCATCTTCAAAACTATCTGTCTGAAGGCTGAAATCAGTCCAATTATTTGCTTGCCAATAACATTTTTTAAATTATTATTATCATTTTGTGACCCAAGTGACTTAGAGACAAGAAATTGTTAATGCTTTTTCTATGTTCTCCTGTCACTGGGAGAAAATCCAAGACCAGCTGCCCTGTTTTATCCTTTCCTACATTGGATAGCACTACTCTCTGCTTGGTGAGGAGGTTTTTTTGCTAGTGAGCTGTAGAGCTGTAAGATTATTCTTAGTTTCTGGATACATCTCAGATACAAAGAACTCATTATATAATTTGATGTCCATTCAGATTAATTTTGAGGTACATCTTTGAGAGTGTATAGAGCTATATCTCTAAACACAGAGGCATTGCCAAACCACCAAATTAAGCTTAAAGGTGTTTGAAATGTTTTATTTTGAAAAGCAGAAAAGTTATAGAAATGGCTTTATCACTATTGTTTAACATCTTAATATATGCTACAATGTAAAATCTTTTCTTTTTTAGTTAATGATTATTAAATAAAATTATATAAATTATGGAAAACAGTCTCCTCCTTCCATAGAGAGGAGAATCACCCTTATTACTGGGCAAACACACTAAGAATGCTGCCTTTGCATATATAAACATAGAAAAGAAATCATGAGGTCATTTAAGAACATAAATCTCACGTTAAATGCACTAGACAGCACTTCAGTATTTGTGTAGAGCATGAGCTTAGTCAATAATATCACCCACAGACACAAATTACACCACGTGATACCTGGACTCTTTAGATCTTGTACGACCAGTTACTTGGAATAAGTGCACTGAGTCTTGCACACAGATTTTCAGTTTCAAGCTTTTGAGGTCTCAAGATGAACACATAAATGTACAGTTAAGCCTTGCATGTTCCTTACCAGAGTGCCTGTTTTGGGGTATCAGCTGCTGAAGTAAACAAAGAAGTAATTTAAAACTGCAGAAGCAGATTTTCAACAGGAGCAACCTGCCCGAGGTTTATTAATTTAGGTGAAATTTTGGTATGCCTGTTGCTTGCATGAGGAGTAAATCCTCAGAATCACTTACACTAATGTGGGATCAGAATAGATCCAATGGGTCAGCAGCCTTTAGAAGAGGGAGTTAACACTGAAGACACACTCACTCTCATGAGGTCCCAGTAACTTCAGGAGTGACATACTCAGCACAGAGACTGTCAAAACCAATATTCCGTGTGTGACTCACTGCATTGTCTGTCCCATTGTATGCCTTAATTTTCTTGTTTTTAAAACATTATATATGTCTACTGTTTTCATCACAGACTAACATTGTTGATAAAATACATACAGTGTTTAATTTTTTTTATGAAATCCCTTAGTGGAGGATCACAAGTCTTGCACTGAACCTTTAGCTTACAGTTAAAGATACTATCTAAAGAAAAATGGCCTGTCAAAAATTCAGAAAGCATGGACTTTTTTCCTTTTAAAGATGTTTTTAAATTTTGAGACATGTTCCATCAAATCAAAATGATCTGGTTGAACGATTTTGTGATTTTTTGAATTTACATGATTAGTACTGTGTGAAAAAGAAAAATATCCTCAGCGAAACATTCATTTTGGGTGTTCGTACAACACGCGCTGGAAATAACAGTGACATTTGTATCAAAGGTCAGAACATGGCCTATGTCCATGCCCTGGTTTCAGCTGGGATAAAAAAATTTTCTTCCTAGTAGCTGGTACAGTGCTGTGGCTTGAATTTAGTATGAGAATAATGCTGATAACACACTGATATTTTAGTTGATGCTCAACAGTGCTGATTCTAAGCCAAAGAGTTTTGTATTACCCATGCTCTGCCTGCAGGCAGGTGTGCAAGAAACCAGGATGGAGCATATCCAGGACAGCTGGCCCGAACTGGCCAAAAGGGATATTCCATATCACAGAGCACCATGCTCACTACACAAACTGGGGCAGTTACCCATAGTGGGGCCAATCACTGCTGGGGGATGGACTGGGCATCAGTCAGCAGGTAGCAAGCAATTGTGTATCATTTATATTTCTTGGGTTTTATGCCTCCCTCTCTCTCTCTCCTTTTCATTACAACTACTAATATTTTTGTTGCTATTATAATAATTATTATTATCATTGTTAGTGTCTTTAGTTTTATTTTGCAGGGTTTCAGTTCTTAAATTGTTCTTATCTCAACCCTCAAGGTTTAATTTTTTTTCTTTCAAATCTTCTTCCCTCCAGTGGGGCTGACAGGAAAATGAGAAGCATGATGTGTGCTGGTTAGTTTCTGGCTGAGGTTTGACTACAGTAGGTGAAGGCCTGTGTTTATTTTTTTTCCTTATTCTGCAATATATTTTACAAATATTTAACAGGCTTTCAAACTAGCAGCATTCAAGGCACAGAAGCCTCTATTGTGCCAAAGGAATAAGTAGCAAAGTCCAATTCAAGTTGTTCAGATTTCATTTCAGATTTGTAGTATGTTTCTCTTCTGAAAGAGTAATTATTTCAGTAATTGTTTTAAACACTGTAGTGTCATTTAGATAAATTGAAATATTTTGAATAATCACCGTATGATACCAGAGTACTTTATTTTAAGACTGGTCCTGTTCCCAGTTCCTAGAATAACGATGCCACATTGACAGATTACTTTGGATATGTCCACACTAGGAAGCTGAACCAAGAATCTGCACCTGCTATGATTAAATATATACACATTTTTTGTGATTTTTCAGCCCAAATCTCATCCCTTACTCACACATACTTTCCCTGTTTTGGTTACTATGGTGTAATTACCTTACATCGGAAGCTAAAGAGAAATTACAAAAGAGATTTCTGATGGAAAGGGATAAATGGATTTCCTGAAAATCTTCAGCAATTCTGTAGGAATTATCTACTTGTTAACATGAAGTCTAGCATAGACGGTCTTTCCATGTTTGGCAGTGCAAATTCCAAAACAGTGTTTCCAATGGTTTTAGCAAAACAAAGACTTCTGGTTTTCCACATCATCCACAGCAAGGAAACCTAATAGCTCACAGAGTCACTGAATCAACATTTTCAAGTCTATTCCCTTAAGTTCTGTTTGGATAGTTTTAGAGGAAGTTTTTAGAAAAAGGCAGAAGTCTGCTTCTGGCCTTCAAGCTGCAAATTTTGAGGCCAAATTACTATGGGGAGAAGAGGCATAAGTTTGATAACTCAGTGCCTCCAGTACACTTAGAACTTTGCCTGCTTCATCGCACCACATGCAACCATTCCTCATAGACAACAAAATTCAATCCTGGGAACAGCTCTTCACAGATACTTTAGATTGCTTTCACGTTAATGCTGTATTTTTTCCCGCCATAGCATCCACTTTATCTCTTTCAGGTGTAAGCAAGACTGTGTCTGTTCTTTTGCTTATTTAATCAAAGCAGTTTTTCCTTCTTTTCTTCTGAGTCTGGCTAAATTAACTGAAATGACCTGCAAGGTTCTTGCAATCTTCAGACGGGATCAGAGAATGCAGGCATTGCACTACAATCTACTTTAATCCCATTACAGCCATGGCACTCCTAGGCCTTCATTGTGATTAGACAATTAGATACCAATGGCTTTCTAATGGATTTATTACAAGGCATTAGCTCATGAAAATTTTGCAGTACTAGCTGCTTGCGTTTTCGTTATAATGAGAAATGAAACGCTGTCATGGGAATCTGTTAATTTAATAGCTTCCATAACAATGTTAGGAGTGGTAGTGGATGAAATTAAACATGATTTGCTGCTGAGGCTAACCTGCTCCACGAGTTGGCCTTGTGGCTATTTGGAGAAGCATTTTTGCTGTTACGTAAGCAAAGATGATTGATCAAACTTTAAAATGAATGTGGTTTTTTTGCATCCCCAAGAAAAGTGAGTAGCTGAATGCTGTCACATTCAGAATTAGTCAGTAGTTTAGGAGCAATGGAAAAAAAGGGGAGGTGTTTTGTTATTGCCTCTGAAAATATTAGCTAGAGTTTAACTTATCAGGAGGAGATGGAGATTCATGGCATCTTACATCTGTGTGCAAGTCACTCCTATTTTGTCACAACAGTCACACTTGCAAAAGTAAGACCCAGGGTGGTGTGAACTTTTCTCAGCACTTTCATTGGTTCAAGCTTAAATATCTCACATCTTGAATGTGAGACACCAGACCACTGCAGCTCTTAGAATACCTTAAACAATCAACCAGGCAGTTGATCAATTAACAGTAAAATATTTACCTTAAAAAAAAAAAAACCTAATTATGATCTTGATTGCCATCCTGTGTATCAGGGAACAAATGGGCTCAGAGAGTGGGTAGTGGGTAACATCTTCCAAATATAGTAATGGCTGTTTACTGGCCTTCTTTTTTTCATGAAACTGGTGGGCAGATGTGTATCACAGTAGAACCAGTACTCATTTTTCACTCTTGTTGGCAGATGGAGAGGAGCCAAGGACTGAGTATGCCTCTAAGATTTTATTACCTAATATTTCCTTTTGCCTGATCCCTGTCAGGCAGCTGTGAGATTCCCTAGATGGCTGATATGTGTGCATTTGAATGGCTGTGGTCATGGCCACAGACATTTTGTGCATAAAGGCTTTCATATTCTAATCCTGTCTCTTGAGCCTTCTTCACAGGCATTTAAAACAAAAAGGATGATTTAATGTATATTAACATCTGAACCCAATTAGCTAAGCTAATGAGAAAGGTAAACAAACAAGATGTCCAAGAATTCATCCCTTCTCTGGATCTACAAAACTCTGTGATTTGATTTGGCTGATTTTCCCATGATTTAAAAGTGACTGGTAACTAGGCAGATTATTTTAAAGTCAAGCATACTGACTCAGATCTTTGAATCTTTGAATCACTGAATCTTTGTGCTGTGTTTTGCAGATATAACTCCCTTGCTGTTTACTTTGCCACGAGGATTTTGCCAGCATCCACTGCATTAAAAATGGACTTCTCTGGCTCCCCTGGCTAGTTTCACAATTGACAATTTCAAGGAAATTGTACTGTTCCAAGAAGGAGCTAACAATATTTTTTGCTTCTCCTTTTTTAAGTCTTTTCATCTCCAGCATATAAATTCCAGTAGACAACATCCCAACTTTTTTGTTTTGACAATACAAAAATCCTATAATATCAACAATTGCAGATTAAAAAATGTGTAATGTGTGTATACATATATTAGTGTATAAACACAGTGTCTTAAAATTAATATTAACATTTAATCTAAATGTCAAATGAAATGAAATAGAGTGATTCATTTGAAATGAAATGTTTTGGCATTATCAGACTGAAACAAGAAGGATGAAATGATTAATTTTGACACTTTCCTGTGGAAAATTTCTTCAAAATTTATATGTTCATGTAGAACAACTCAATTTCAACAAAACTGAGTTTTTAGTTTTACAATGTTCTGCTGAAACAGTTTTGAGCAGCTGTAGGTGGAGCCTCTGTGTGTGTGTCTGTTTGTAAACTTATCTTTCAGCGAGATGAAGGCTACCAGGCATGTTAAATCCACCATTCACTTTGGAAACTGTTCATGAATTATGCAACTTCTTCTCAAGCCAGAGTCACACTGTGACAAGACAGGGTCAAACCACAGCATGAAATATTTTGATATGTGTCCTCCACTAACGAGACTCCCACACAGAACTAGCATAAACATCCCTCCACCTAGAATAATATCAATATTAGGAATTTTTCCTCCAGGAGGTATTTGGGCATCAAATGTGTCTGAACATGTCATCCAAAAGGAGAATTTGGGAGTTATGGCATTTCCTAATAGCTTTACTAGAGCATTAATCTAGTAAAACCAAACATGAAAGACTTCTGTATAGTGATTTATCACCAATTTAAATTCATATTATGGATGATCACTGGTGGTGGTTCTTATTGTGGCACTTAATTTGCATTGCAACACAAAAGGATACCATTTTCAGAATATAAACACAAGAAGATATGAAAGACAATGCAGGAATGACTTTATGTCCTAAATCAGAGAAAAGTTACACTTATAAGCTACAAAAGTAAGCATGAAGAGTGTATGTAGATCAAATAAAGAAAGTTGTGCCCATGTTAAAGATGAAAAATCCTAGCAGCAGGAGGAGCTGTAGCCCAGATATGGTTTGGCACCATGATCCATCACCCTGTGGCACGAGGGTGGCTGCTGGGATGGGACATGGACCTGACTGGCCAAGGGGCAGTGCAGGGCATGATGCTGTGGCCTTGAGTGTGGTCCCGAGTGTGGCCCCTTGTGGGTTCTGCAAGGCAGGGAACATGCATTGCCTGGGGAAAAGGGATGCTGGAGGGCTGCTGGGGACACAGGCTGCCCTTCAGAGAGGGTGTGGGCGTGCATGGGTGCGTGTGTGTGAGACCAGTACCACCTGGGACTAGCTGAAGATGGGCTTTAGAAATTCATAAGTGTTTATTAATGGTTTGCATGTCTGGCATTGTGGTTTATCTGCTGAATTACATTGATCCTGAATGTGCAGTGTACTGATTGCTTGTTAAGTACGTGCCATTAATAATTCAAAAAACTGCTTTGGTTTAAATTACATGAGCAGATTTTGCCTGTGACAGATATAAATTGGATAGTTCAAATCTAGGCAACAGCTTTGAGACACAGTTTAAAATTTCCTGTACTTTCATTTATCCTTAAAACCACCAATGACTGATACAACTCTTCAATTTAACTATATTACTATGTGGCTGTATTATTGAACCGCTTATTCCTTGACTGAAGTTCAAGAGTTCTGCAGCTTATATGTACTGTTTCCATATCAATTAAAATCTTAAAATTGTGGTTTCAAATACCATTTTCTTTATAATGGATACTGAGAGAAACCAAACCCTCCTTTTGATTAACAGCAAATTTGAATGTAGTGTTATTTTTCCTGACTTAGGAATTTTTTATTTTTACTCTGTAAATTTATTTTCTGCATTCATTATTGAAGGTTTCTGTCTATGCACCTTTAAAATAAAAACTAAAAAAAAAAAAAAA
>VXBB01017328.1:19118-30041 GCA_013399915.1 Illadopsis cleaveri
AAAAAAAAAAAAAGGAGCCCTTTTTTTTTTTTAACAAGTTTTTTGGGGTTTTTTTTTAATAAAGGTAAATCTTGATATCAAGGTTCTTTTTGCTATTTTTGTATCTTGACAGGAATTATCAAAACTCTTGTAGTAAGATTTAATATTTGCATGCTGCGGCTGACATGGCAAGACATGAAGTTCATGTGGATGGTATAACACTCAGAGATTAATTAATTTTTTTTTACTTTAATTTCTTGTTTTGAAGACGAAAAAGCCCCAAACGAAAGCAAGACAATATCGGTTTATTGTTTAAGGCATTTTATGGTCAAATAAATGCCCTCTAGCTTTCCACACTCTTCTCCAACAACTGTCAACATCGAAAATAATGTCACGAGGGTGAATCAAGTCCTATGAATAAATAATGAAATCTATTTTCATTTTAAATTCAGTGTCACTATAAAACAGAGATGACAACGACAACAAAAAAACCCAGCAGCAATTTCCCTAAAGAGTAATAATAAAACCAGAAAATATTTGGATTCAGAAAGGTATAAAGCACATCAGGAAGCACTTAACAGGACTTGTAAAAGTTGAATAGATGGGAATTTAGAATTATTCTATGCACTAATGAAGCAGTAAGTGATTATGGAACTTATTTGTTCAGAGTGGCACAAGTAAAATGCTAGCTAGACTGAGTCAGCAATAACACTTACTCTTCTGTGAACATTTATAACAAACAGTATGAATCTTTATAATGATGTAGGAAATAGGAACTCTGAGGGGTCGATAAACTGCAGGTTGAAACCACATCTGTGAAAGCTTCTGATGGACTTCCAAGCACATTTTTCCACAGACAGCAGTGGAAATAAGGAGCTGCAGGTAGAAAAGACATAACTGGGGAAACAGAAATTGACTGGAAATGCTGGTTTTATTCATTTGTTTAATCATCAGCCAGAACCATATGGAATAACATTTAGTCCAATGTATGTATACAGAATGAAACTCCTGTAGGTTTGTAATACCATGCATTTCTGCTAACAGACAGTAAATAATTGCTTGGTGATTCAACTCCATAAGCAGTTTTATCAAGGTTGTTTAAGCCTTTCTTGTTAATTAACTTTAGCGGTAATGAGTTTACTTTTCCAAAGTCCTTCAAAATGTTTCGGCTGATTTTGAGTGCAAATCTATCCGCCTACTAAACAGTAAAGTAAAATAAACCTATTTTTGGAAAGCCATGGAAATGAATATGAAATACAGAGTTCAGGTCTGTTTGCAGCTGTTTGATGTCTTTTCATAGTTATTTAAATATTGTTTTTCTAAAATGGCAGAGAAAGGCATTTTTTGCCGAGATAGACTGGAACTCCTCAGAAAAATATAACAAGCACAGCTATGGATGCTTTGGAAAGCTTTTCAGTTCCAAATCATAAAACAATTAGAAATATTTTGAAGTGATGCACCTTTCTGAACTGCAACTAGTTTATATGAATGTTTCATATCAGAATAAGTCTCTGAATTTGAAAGCTGTCTTCCAGTCTATTATTTAAAATAAGAGTTTTATAAATCCACCCTACCCCTTTTCATGGAAACCTCCTGATTTTGGTGAATTGGGTTAACATTGTAACAGTGCAGAATTTGTTTACAGCAGTCATGATCGTGTCATTCTGAATACATACACTGCAAGTGTATGGTTCAACTGTCTTCCAGATTACATTTATTATCAATGTCTTTTGGGATCAGGTCTTAAGAGTTAGTCCTCAGGATAACTTTTTTTGATTTAGCACAGGGATAAAAAGTCTGAGGGAAAGTTTAAGGACTTGAGTCTTCATATAGGGAGATAGGAAATTCAAACCAGCATGACAGCATGTGGTTTTATTTGGTGAGAAATTGATGTGGGTCTATAATAAGAAGGTGAAAGAGGGATAAATAAGGAGTATTAGGGCTTGATATGAGCAAGAAAAATATTTTATTAAATTATGATAAATATTTTTTCTCTATGTTTTTATTTTTCTTGAAAAGTTAAATATTTACAAATGTGTATTAAATCCCAGAAGTGTAACAGGTTTTCTCTTAATGGTATTAGGATTTGATATTAAATACTAGAAGACTTAGTTTAAAATTGCTTTAGTGCAGATAAATACCTTTAAAGATAATTTACAAAGATGGAAGAAGAAGCCATTGATGAGGTACCTCTGGGAGTCCCAAATTTCATGGAAAAGGGGTTAGTTTCCAAATATGGAGGAACAACTCCAGCTGCTAGTAACAATGGTTAAAAAACCCTACTGTCACAGATAGTTATCCTTCCATTTAGTGTACAGCAGTGAGAAAAGTAAATCTATGCCTTAGTGTATCTTTTCTGTGAAATGCTATAAATTTCTTAATGAAATCTTTGTATTATGCATTACTAGAAAGCTTAAATCCTTAAAAGACAGGTGTGTTAAACAAGAAAGAAAAGAAACAAAGAAAAAATAACCGATTTAATGTAGGGCTAAAAGTCAATAATATCTTGTAATGACATCAGGTATGAAGATATGGGAAACATTATGTAGTATAACTTTGAAAATTGCTTAAACCTCAGGGATTTTTTGAAATGCTTATAAGTGAAAGAAGAAACTGATATCAATTAATGGGATAATAGTGCAAAACAATTTGCTTCTGGTTTGGTATTGGCAACATTGCACCATTAGGAATTGAAGAAATGACATCTAAAAAACATACCAAAGATGAGATATGAACCTTCTGAAAAGAAGATAATGAATGTATAGTACTCAGATACAGCAGCTTTTATTCCGTGTATGTACCACAACATATTCTCACAGCAAATTGCATGTTTCTTTTAAGTAACTGAAAGGGGTTGTTCAGTGCTTGAACATTGAAAGGATTCTAGTATCTGCCATAGTTACCCTTAAAATGGTCTCCAGCTATTGTAATGGAAACTAAAGACACACATGAAGACTCAAGAAAATTCCAAGCTTAGGAGTTCCGTGAAATAAAGAACTCAACTAAAAATGCAGCCCTTTTACCCAAACCACAGTGAGAGCAGAAAGGAGGACAGAAGCAACCTCGAAAAACAGCCTGAAGGCAGTAAATGGAGAATATGTAAATTAATTTTAAAACAACACAGTCCATTTTATTTATTTTACTTTAAAAAAGCTATGTTAGGCAATATTAGATAATAATGATAAAGAAAAAGGCAATTTGCTGAGCAGCAAGGTTTAGTGGGGTTATCTTGCACTGGGAAAGCTTCTCTAATTCTGCTGTATGAGATTTATTCTGGTCACTAGCAGGGTTCAATACAATTACGGGAGTTTCTATAGACTTAAACCATTCTTGTTATTAAATTCTCATCATTGAATCAATCCTGGTCTGGGTTTTAATGAACTTAAAAAAACCCAGGCAGAATATTTATTGCAAAATTATTAAATGTTAAACATGTCACACTTGTTTTCTATGTTCATATGAAATCATCAAGCACGGTTCAGACAATGAGGGTCTGATTACTTAGCAGCTACATTTCAACAGTATTCTATTCTTCTGTATTTTAATCTGATACCCTATTTATGATAAATGGTGTTGATCAAAACAAAAATAAAATAAAATATATTTTTCCAAATTCTGTTTTGAAGGGCAGAGTCTTGATCAAGGAAGAATAGCTATGGCCTTCCATTATAATAAATTAAATGAGACCTGCCTTAAAAATCTTCAGCATCCCCTTATTAACAGATCCTTTGTTAGTATTGGTCACTGTCACTTTGCCAAATCTGTAAACTAACCTTCCTTCCTTCCTTCCTTCCTTCCTTCCTTCCTTCCTTCCGTCCATCTTTTCTGCTTTCCTTCCTGCCTTCCTTCCCTCCTCTGGCTTTTTCCATATATTTTCATATATTATCTGATTTATGACTCTGTGGCATCAAGTACCCTGATACCATAGAGATGTCTCCAAAGTGGCCAGCAATCAGACTTTTTTTCCTACTGAAAAAGGCATTTTCAAAGAGAAACTACCCAGTTTCAGCTAACCAGGGTAGCTGAAACATGCATGTTTCCATGTTGCTAAAGTTTGGAGAAATCTTTCATGGATTAATCCATAGGAGATGAGTAATATCAGGGACAGTGACTAATATTAAAATTAGCTCTTCTTGCTTCTTCTTATGGTAATATTTGCAGTACAATATCACTTTTTCTTCAAATTTTTCTCCTTTTCAACAGACATTCTTCATCTTCTTAAGTGTTTATGCTAATAATCTCATAATGTACAATCACTTCAGTCTAGCAATTACCAAACTACAAAATGTTGCTTTACAGTAAACTGTACACAGATGATGTAGAAATGATTAATATCTCTAGTATTGTTCATTTGTTACTATGGAAATACTGTTCCTCTATAGAGCTATTAGTAAACACTGTATTAGTGATGCAGCCAATGACAGAAAAAGCCTTGGCAAGCACAGCGGTAAAATTAAGATGTATATTGTTAGAGATCTGCAGTTTCAGCATAAATGCATAGAAATGTATTTATTTCCCTTGTCTTTCTATGCTAAAAATATCCAGTTCAAGTGTAGCCTATTCGAACTTAAACTTTACAAGTCAGTCATTGAAATACAATATAAAAAATGCAACTCAAAAGAGATGTTGGGAAAAAAAAAAGAAACTTTACCATTTTTGTTATCCATGTAAGTAGAAGTGTATCTTCCCTACTAGATATATGTGTGGGTTTTGTTTTATTTTTTACCAGAGTTAAAGCTCTTCTGCCTTCATGTGACATAGAAAAACCCTTCAGTATATATCATCAGTATTTCTTTTCCGTGTATATAACCACATGATTAGGAGGAAAGAGAAATCTGGAACACTGAATAATTCCTCTAAGGTTTCACTGTGAGCATATTTGTTACTTTCTGATGTCTGAATTTTCCATGCCTAATGTTCTGAATGGCCAAATTATTTTTTCCTCTCTAGAAGCTGTTAATGTCAGGGAAGAGATGGAAATATTTTCAGTGTGAAAATCATTTTTTGCTTTAAATTTCAAAGTCTTTTATGGCTTGGTACCTCCTTATTTGCGCATATACATTCTGGGAGACCAATTTTTAAACCCATTCTTCCAGTGTCAGTCCAGAAAGGGTTGTCAAATATATATATCTATAATATTTCCCCAGAACATGTCATGTTCAATGTTCATTAACATCATGAAAGCTACTTCAATGCCGTCTTTCAATTTTCCTATAGGACACTTTTGCAGAGATGATCCAAACAAAACTCAGCATACATTGTGGTATTGGCAGGAGTGACCGCTGCTTATCCTGATCTTCTGAGCATCTCATATTCTTCTCTGCCCCATATTCCCTCTTGCTCATGTTTCAAACATGCCTGCAAAGCACAGCAATCTTAGGTACATGGAGAAACCTGGCTGGGATTACATGGGATCAGCATGGGCTACTTTATGCACATAAGTTATCAGCTCACCAAATACTTACTATTTGTTTTGTTTTTTACTGATTTGTTTTATATTTTCTGGGTTAGAGAAGCCATAGCTTGTGACTGGCTCTATAAACCTCAATAGCAATACTGAAAATATACAGTGATAAATTCATATATATTTTAGAGAGGGAAAGTTCTATTTTCCTCTCTAATTACAAAAATACTATGATTCTAAATAACATGATTTCTATTTATAATCAAATATTTTCTTTATTAAAAATTAGAATGGAGGATAAATTATTTGAAGATAAAACTTTGTTGCATCATGTGGCATTATGTATGTGACTGGCTTGGACTCTAGTCACAAGGAAAATAAACAGAAGTTTTGTAGGCTTGGGAAACAAAATCTGTATTCTATGCTGTGATTGAGGCATCCTTGCAAAAAACATTTATTTCTAGTATTTCCAAAATTTAACTTAAAAGACTGAGAATGTCACATGGATGGAGTGATCAGTGATCCTTCATGCAAACACCCACAGAAGATACTCTGAAAAAAAACAAAAACAAACCAACAAAACCTGTAATACTTGTCATGCAAACTTCATGAAGTTCAACAAAATCACTTGCAAGGTCATGCACTTGAGTCAAGACACCCACCAGTACCAATACAGGTTGTAGGATGAATGGATTGAGAGTAGACCTCTGGAGAAAGACTTGGAGATACTGGTGGCCAAAAAGCTTTTCATGATCTGACAAAGTGTACTGGCAGCCCAGAAAGGGTGTCATATCCTCAGGTACACAAAAAGAAGTGTGACCAGCAAGTCAAGGGGGGTGATCATGATCACTCTACCCTATTGTGAGACATCACCCTCAGTACTATGTCCAACCATGGAAGACCGGGATGTGTTGGAACAGGTCCAGAGGAGATCCACAAAAATATTGAGAGGTCTGAAGCACTTCTGCTTTGAAGAAAGGCTGAGGAAGATGAGATAGTTTGGCTTGGAGAACTGAAATCTCTGGAGAGAACATACTGGAGCCTTTCAATATGTAACAGAGAATTGTTAGAAACATGCACAGTGAATTTTTGCCAAGGCCTATAGTGACAGGACAAAGGACAATGGATTTCAAGTAAAGGAGAGTACGTTTAGAGTAGATATAAGGAAGACATTCTTTACTGTGAGGTAGGTGAGGCACTGGAACAGGTTGCCCAGACAAGCTGTGGGTGCCCCATCCATGGAAGAGCTCAAGGCCAGGCTGAATGGGGCTTTGAGCAACCTGGTCTACTGGGGAAGTGCCCCTGCTCATGACAGACAGTTGAAACAGGGAGGTGATCTTTAAAGGTCCTTTTCAATAAAAAAGTGTTCTATGTTTCTGTAATTTTTGGGGGCAGTTGAATGAGTAGGTAGGTGGTGTTCTATAAAATTTGTTTATATGAATGAACCATGGCAATACAGAGCTCTAATAGATAGTCAAAATTATTTTTATGTGTATGATTTCAGGCACATGCTTTTAAGTGTGAGATAATAAAAAATGCTCACTGCGACACTGACCTGGAGGAGCTCCATAAAATCACTTAATGGTCTACATCACAGCTTCAAATGATTCAGTTCATTAGAATTAATGAGGGGTGGTAGATCTGGAAAAGATTTCATATTGGATATGGTCATAGTCATTTGTTCTGTTCACTAAATAATTATGTTATCTCACTGGCACAAATCTTACAATTTTGACATATAATTTTAAGCCTCCTCTTTTAGAGTTTGTTTTGATAACCTTTGTTGGATGCAACATCCAAAATAGTTCACTCTGAGGAATAATATATAATTTAAAAAGGCATAAAAATATGCTGTTCCAGTTCCCAAATTACACAATTTTAAAATGTTACATAATGCATAAACAGCTTTGATGAATCCATTTAGTCATTCCTATTGTATTATGATGTTGACATTTCATTAACTTCAGGATTGCTGTAGTCAACTAACTTTTAAAAATTTTACTTAGTAAAATCAAAAAGGCCCAAAAAAGTCTTCTTAGACCTAGTGTTATAAAGGAATATCTTCATACCAGGTGCTTTAGTAAAATCAACATTAATGTAAGAAAAACTATCTAGATTCTTGTGGGAACCTGAAACACATTTCATTTGGCTCTATCATTATGGAAATTTTGACCATTGGCTCTTAATTAGGTGTTCTCATTTGCATGATGAAACTTCATGAGTTTGACTAGACACCATTCATAGTTCTACTTTATTTAAGCTCCTTTGTAAGGAGTGATATATTGCACTGCAATAAACAGGGAAAAAAAATCAAGACCTTGGCACTTATATTGCATATTTAACATGCAAGAAAAGACTTCCTCAGGGCTAAAGCAACCATGGCTAGAGGTAGCAGTTGCCATTGTGCTCAGCTGAAGTAAAGTCTTCCTGAGAAAATCCACTGCTGGTCCTATCAGCTAAATTACTGAAAATAATCTCATGGTTGATGAGATAGTGGCAGTTGTAGCCAGCCTGGAGCACTAAGGCAAGAAGACTCAAAAGGGCAAGGATCTTTTGTAACAGTGCACTTTTCAACTCTGATAGCTAAGAAAGAGGGTGTTCAAATGATCACAGACATTGCAGAAATTACAGAGCCATGTCTCATTTCATTAAAACCAAACAAAAATTCATCTTATGATATTGTCAGTGCTCAATTAAGAACCCATGTACACTGCAAGTGAAACTCAGGTGAGTTAAAATCAAAATTGGAATACAAAAATTGACTATTTCTTGAAAAAAATCCTACCACCTTAAATGAAACCTTGAGGATGGCGGTCTGAATGTGTTAGACTGAATACAGGTTACAAGTATTACCCATGCTGAGATTACTGGTCTCTGACCTTATCCTGGGGCTAGCTGTGAAGCCTGACTGGATATTAGCATATATAATGAGAAAATACATCATATCATTGACTTAATCAAAATATGATAATTAATCACTGCTGTATCTGCCTTTGGGAATAAAATTTTACTAAATGTTAATTAGCCTACAAAAGTAACAAGTGAGCTTTCTAATCTCCTTTACCTCTTTATTAGCCTATGAGCTAAGTACCTCAAGAGAGCATCAAACTCTGCCTCCTCATTTTGACGCCTTGTATTTTACCCAAGTATCAGACAACTGGTTCTCTTTCTTGAAAAGTATCTATTGAACCCAGTGCTCTGTGAAGAACAAAAATGAAAAAAAGAAGCAGAAGCCAAAACCAGAATTGATATTCTGCCTGATAAGTATGTCAAAACTATATGATTTGTGTTTTAATTCAGTTTATGACTCAGGTGAAAATGGTTCATTTAATGTTATAAATCTGATAATTCTTGCAACTAATCTTTCACTGTTGAAATAACTGTAATAAGCATTATTTAAGTCACTCAGTTTTCTTCAGACCAGACTTGCTATCATGAAACAGTAAAAACTAACTAACCAAACACACAAGCAAACAAAAATCCCACAAAAAACAACCACAAGATGAGAAATGGGAGCTGGCTCAGTGGGGATTCCTTGAAGTCCAGGTTATGAATTACTTTGACAAAGTAGGGACAAAGGAGATAAAAATTAAAGAGTGGTTGTTATTGGGAAATAAAATTGATAATTTTCTAAATATTTTTTAAAGGCTAATGAAAAATCCTGTCCATAAAAAGAAATTTCAGAAAGTAGCGTTAAGAAAATATCAGACCACATATGTAGTTTCAGTCATTAAGGTAAATAGGTTCTCAGATCTTTTTTTTTTGTTTGTTTTTAAGAACGGCTCTCAAGAGATTCATAAAAGTAGAACTAAGATTCATGTTTTAGACACACAGGCTTTGTAAATATCTTTAAGCTGTACAGGTCCAAATATGAATCCTGTTTTCTTTCTTCAAATATCCAGGTTCTTGAGGCACAGATTCCAGTCATTTCTTTCCAAGCTGCAAAATTCTTCTTCTCTATATCCCCAAATCTCCAGGACTGGCTGTGTGATAAAAAGTTTCAGAAGCTCTCTCACCCTGTCATATTCAAGATCAGTCATTTCACACTGCCAGCAGGCCCTTTTTTAACACAGAACTAAAAGCGTTAGAAACAGTTGCTTTTGCTAGAATCCCTTTTGGACTGTGTGATAGGACCAGGAAATGTGTGTATGATGAGATGCATTTTTTGGAGATACTGTTGTCATTTAGAAAAATGTGAAAACTAAACATAAATAAAAATACGACTCCTCCTTCATATACATAACGTATATATTTATATATACATGTAGATAGATAGATAGATAGATAGATAGATAGATAGATAGATAGACACTCATTTTTCTGTGCAATGCTTGTGAATGTTTCATAAATAGAGCCCCTAAAGGAATGAAAGAGATATTGCAAAGCTATGCAATCGGCAACATTCCTCTGGAAATATACCATTAATTATGATGGATTCTCTCAGTATTCATGGGGTAACAATATGTAACCCCTTAGGAATTCTGTTGTAATTTAGCATTAATTAATTTCCACCCACAACAAAGCATTCCTTAAACTTGAAAAATGTAGTGCTTATTGCCTTTCTTGCTAACATCTCTGATTTTTTCCAGTGTCTTTCTCCTTCTACCTCTAGTAATCAGAAGGTTATTCTAAGTATTTTTAGACATCAATACACAGAACTGAGATCTCCCTACTACCACTCAGACCAAAGTAATTTGAATGCATTATTTATCCCTTGAGTAATTTGCCACAACTAATCCTCACAAGCAGGTCTAATGCTAGATCCTCTGGGATATTACTCATTTCTGATTAATATGAACTGTGAACGCACGTCTTGGAAAAAATACACCAGTGGGGCACTGTTATTAGGCCTCTTCAGTGCTGAACCCCAGCATGCCTGTTTTCCAGTGCCAACGGAGTTGTGTCAGGTTTGTGAAACACGTGAAGCCCTGGGACACAGCTGGGGGAATGCCCCAACCCCAGCCTGCCAGGCAGGCAGCAGAACAGTTCTGAAAGGTTTTGAACATGGGCTACACATAGAGACCCCCATCTGGCACCCTTTGATCCCAGACCTGAAACTGCTGGTATATAAACCCTGCTTGGTGCATCAGACGTGTATAAATACATTTTAACTTCTAGTAAATCTGTATTTATGTGATGGCTGTGTAACTGGAATTCCCTCTCTGCAGAGGTGTGCCTCAGCCAGGTAAATAGATCTATGATGATGTTTCTTTCTCACTTTAACACTCAGCTGATCACACCATCGAACCTAACAGGGCTGCTACATTCTTTTCAGAGGATGTTTCAAATATTCCAAAGTTCAGAGAGATTTTATTGTCTCTTGAACTTAACAGTAGGATTGCAACTACCATATTATAAACCCAAATAACTCGGTATTTTGGGATTCAAGAGATTGTCTTTGTTGAAGTGTTCTCTTTTTTTTCTTCTCTTTTAGATGAAATGCATTTGAACTGTCACATTTTTCAGTCACATGAATGAGAAGAAAGAATTACACAGAGCTTTGCTCTTCTGACAGTGTTCTTAAAACCTCCTTTATACTT
>VXBB01017329.1:1425-27068 GCA_013399915.1 Illadopsis cleaveri
AAAAATTTCTCAAAAAAAAAAAAAAAAAAAAAAAAAGTTGGGCTTTTTTGCTCTTGCTTTCCATTCATTGCGTTTTAAACTTCTTTTTCATGTATATTCTGAATCACAGTTTGAAGTTTAGCACAGCACTGTTGCTACTATCTTTCTACCATCACTCACCTTGGTTTCAGGATGACTCTTCACATTTACCCTAGACACTGAGACAAACAAATTTTACTTGGAATAACAGCCCCAAGACAAGGTGTAGGAGCAGTTTAGGTCACGTGTGACTTCCAGTTGGCCACATTTGCAATGCACCTTGAAGTATTAACTTCAAATGGATGTTGCCTTTGAACAGATCTAGCTGTAGGCGCTTCAAGATGAATAGACTGGTTTAATTACCCTCTCCCTAGCAACCATGGTGTTGTTTCAACAAAGTCAACCCTTGTAAGGTGCTACTCCCAGGCTCTGGCAGGCTGTCTCACTCCGACACCAGGTGATCGTGGCAGTAGTACAAGTTGCAGCTTGGTGGGAGCTTCCCTTTCCAACAGGGGTCTGTTTTGGTTTTTGACATGAGACATGATCACAGCTTGCACACTAACCAAACTGCCTGGGATTACAGCACAAGTGCTAACTTGCAAATGCCATGGGCATGATAAAGGGGAAGAAAGGTTTCCTTGGTGCTCTTCTCTAATAAGTACAAAAAGTACACAATGAAGCAGGGTTTTTCAATGAGAAACATCAGTGGGGCTTGAAACTTTAATGCATTGTTGATTTTCTTTCTTATCTTCTGTGTTTGCACTTCGGATAGCCAAAAGCAGTTTCCTTGACCAGTTTGCCTTCACTAGGATAATCTCCTCAGTAATTGTCCTAGTCATGAGCTCCCTTAGAAAAGGTTGATTCCCTCCATTCTAGTTGTAAATCCCACAATTATAGTTACAGTAAAGTAAGAAGAAATGTTCTTAAAGCAGAGAAAAGGAGGAACAGAAGTATAAGGTAAACTATTCTGCTTAATCACCAAAAGGGGTTTTGGTTTCTTATGAGCAAGCACACACATCCTCTGCTTCCACTTTTGTGGCTCCACACTTCAAAATGTGGAAGCTGACCCATTCCCAACAGCCCATTAATTACCACCGTTCAAGGAATCCCACTCCAGCAGCACTCAGAAAGAGAGGCTCCTGGAGGTCTGTTATCCGACATACTCAGTTCCCAAAATGTTTGAACTGGCATCAGAGCCAATACAGGAAGACCCAGCCCTGCTGGCTCATTGCTTTTGCTTTCTTTTTAACCCAAACAAGTTTTATGGCACAGACACAGAAATAGCTAAACTGAGAGTGGCAGGGACTGAAGCAAATCATCTGGAGGAGGACAGACTGAAGACAGAAATATCTGTGCTGTCAGGGATTAGGCTCACAGGTACTGAGCATATTTTGTAAATCACACCCTTTTGAGAAAAGAAAGCATTCAGCCTCTCAGATGAAGTAATTGCAAAAATATGTAAAAACTAATACACTATTTCTGTAGTACAGGATTTGTATTATGAGCTAAGCCAACAACCTGGGAAATACATGCTTACACTAAAAAAGCCAAAGGAAAAAGTTTTTAATTATAAGCACATTCATGATGCTGATTGTTTAAATTTACATCTGTAGGCAGCACAGAAATCTGAGAATGCAGAAGACATTTGGCCATATCTTCCTGTCATTTGCACCTGAATTCTCAATTGCATACTTAAGATACTGTTTTTCCTCCATAACTATAACACAAACTTTCAGCTCTTTTCATTAAGGCAAGAAAGAATTAATACAGCAGCAGATACATTGTGCAGCAAATCACCCAATCGTCTTACAAGTGAAAAATATTGAGCTGGTTACTAGAATAGATACCTATAGTTAAGGGAGGGAAAACAAAAAATAATCAAAAAATCTGTTTGTGCTTCCAATTTTCTGGATATATCTAACAGGATTAGATAAATTCACTTTTAACAAGTCCTACAGTAGAATTAGCAGTATTTTTTAATGTATTAACAGTTAGCTAGCACAACCTGGGCAACCATTAAAGCAGGAAACTCTTCTCTAAATGCAGTATAAACACTATTCTTGTTCTCCACATAGGGTTTTCTATGGCAGGGAAAATAAGCAAGCAGAGTCTTGTGACACTATAAATACTTCTGGAAATAAATTAAGAACTGGATTTACTAGCACTAAAATAGACATTGAGGCCTTTTGGTTAACTACACTCAGAAAATATTTACTGTTACTGCACCTGGCACTGACTAGCAAAAAAAAAAAAAAAAACCAGGCAATTTGCAAAGAGGAGATTTTATAGGGAAGCATCAGAATCTCATTACAATAAACTACAAAGCACTGTATTTGGTAACAGCTTTTTAAATTCATAGTTCTAGTCCTTTAGACTACCAGAGGCAATGTGAAGGCTTCTTGAACGATGTCAGACAGGGCTGGCAAGATGAATAGAGGCTTTAATTTAATTAGTGTACCAGCACCTGACCAAACAAAGGTGTGTCCAGGCTGAATCAACTTAAAATACTGAACCAGATGCTTTTCCTAATTTTAAAATGTGTAAAGCTGGTATTTAAATATATCAAACCATCAAATTAAAAGGCCTGTGAATGCAACCTGAAAGATTTCTGGTAAACCATCAAAGAGAATTAAGGTTAGGCCTTTTCTCATTCTGCTTATATAGGGCAGTCATTGAGAAGATTTAGGGGTGATTTTTAGTTGTTTTGGGGTGGGGTTTTTTGTTTTGGTTTTTTTGGTTTTTGACTTTGAGGGGTTTTTTTTTCCCTTTAATTCCAAAACTGAATAGGATTCCAGAAAATAACAAAATGGTTCTTTTCATAGTGTCAGCACTGTTGCAATTAAAAATTCATTAGCTAACTCTGCACTACCAGGAGAAGAGTCTAATCACTGGAAGGAAAAACTTCTCAACATGCTAACACAAAACTACAACTTAATTCCACATTGTTCCTTGAGGAAATGGAAGAAAGTTGAAACCAGTGAAGGTGGGTACAAGATAATGGGTCAAGAATTCCTGCGTAAGAATAAAGCAAAGGATGGGCAATATGAGACCTTCCTTTTACAGCTGAACTTGATGATCTGAAAGGCTCTTTTCCAACCAAAATGATTCTCTGTTTCTATAAGACAGATTGTACTCATCTTTATAGAGAGAAGAAAGGAGGACTCTGGGAACAGCCGACATGTCAGCCTCAATTCTGGGCCTGGAAAGGCCATGGAACAGATTCTCCTGGCAGCTATGCCAAGGCACATGGAGATCAGGGAGGTGATTCAGGACAGACAGAATGGCTCCATCAAAGGCAAGTCCTGCCTAACCAACACAGTGGTCTTTGACAATGCAGTGATTATATCAATGGACAGACAAGAGGAGGTCTACTGATGTCATATCTGGACTTCTGCAAAGCCTTTGATACAGTTCCCTACAGCATCCTTTTATCTAAATTGGAGAAGTGGTGTCCCTTACGAGTCCATACAGGGACCAGTGTTATTTAACTCAGTCATCATGAATAGATATTAGGAAGAAATTCTTCACTGTGAGTGTGATGAGATACTGGAACAGACTGTCCAGAGAAGTTGTGGATGCCTCATACCTGGAAGTGCTCAAGGCCAAACTGGAGGGAGCTCTGAGAAGCCTGGTCTAGTGGAAGGTGTCCCTGCACAAGACAGGGGGTTTTGAGCTAGATGATCTTTAAGGTTCTTTGCAAGCCAAACCATCCTATGATTCTATGATTCCTGCACTCCAAGAGCTTGAGACACACAGGCTGCTTGTGAATAATAGCAGGATGACTTTGGAAATATATGCTGATTCCTAAACTAAGCATACATTGGAATTCTGCAATTCAAAACAAATCAGAACAAAGTTCAGCTTAATTTAAGAAAACATCTCACAATATGGAAGAGAAGGAAGCTGTCTGTCTTCCATTTTAACACCATTCTGTCTGGCTTATACTTTCTGACTTTTTTTTTTAGTGTAATTATTTACTGAAAGGCAAATTTGTTGCAAAAAAACTACCAATAAACCTCTGGGTTCTTTTAAAACAGGTGCACATGAAATTGATTTAACAAAACATTAGGTGATAAATCTCCTCTTAACCAAATGAAATCTATGGCATCTATTTAGTCTAATTTATTCTTCTACTTAAATGGGTGTTGGAAGAGAAACAGGTCCATCTTTTTATGTCATTATTCTGTTGACGTGAAAGTTGGAAGCTAATTGTGCAAAGTGTTGCAGTAATTACTTAGGATTAACAGAGGCTTCAATCCATCTGAGATCCATTATGAAATACTTGGATTGGCTTTAAAAATCAGAAACGTTATTGCCTTACAACAGGCTATCATCTTAAAGTTCCTAAGAAATCTTCAAGCAGAAATGTAAATTTTAAAATGCTATTTAAAAAGACAGTTTCACATCAAACAAAATGTAAGTAGCCAGGCTTCAAAAGGACAAAGCTACAGAGGAGTTCTGCCACATTAGATGACTTTGAACCCACAACATGCATTTGCAATTCCTGCTTAACTTTTATATTTGAGGTTGTTTCTCAGAAAGGCAGCAGTACAGCAGGAGAAACAAAAACCTGAAAGAACCTCCAGCATTGAACTGGCAACCAAAACAGGATGTAACAATGCAAAACCAGCCCTGAAACCACAGCAGCTTCCGAAGTTGCTGGCTTGTGAATCCTCAGTGGAAAGATTCTCTCTTTTTTCTACACTCTTTTCCTAGTATCTATAAAATGAAAATGTTGCACACACAGCACAAGCCACTGTGCTAAACTGAGGGGTTCCAGATGAGTTAAAGAAAAGATAATGGTTCGTAAGTGGTTTGTCTTGGCAGGTCTGTTAGGTATGTTGGTTAAAGTTCACCACTTCAAGCACTTAGTAGAAAGTAAAGACACTGAAAGACTTGGCAGAAGTCTAATATAAATACTAACAGACTTGAAAAGACTTAAAAAACTCAGTGAATTAAATATTGGTAGAATTCCATAGCACACCACCAGCACTACAGTAGTGTCATTAGCTCAAAGTAAAAAAACAAAAACAAAAAAAACTCAAACAAAAAAACACCTACCACAAACCAAAAAATAACCTGTAAACAACTTCTAGTAATTTCAAGAAAAATGTTTTGCAAAATTAGAAACGAGGAAATAAATTAACACTAAACCTTTCCCCTTACAGGAGAATGTGTAAGAGCATTTTACAGTCTCAAAATGAGCCTGAACACAAAAGCCAGGTTTTGATTTCACACGCCCTGTGCTGCAGGCAGAATTGATCCTGATATCAAAGTAAATGTTTAGTGTTTACCTGAGCCAGTATAGTAGAAAACTTTCTAATATTCACTAAAGCATAATCTCATCATCTAAACAAAAGGGATTACATAATTGGACACTGTTTACAGGCTGATTATCCAGTTTATGGCCTAAAACACACACATAGTTGCATTACAAGTTTGCAATTATTTGAAAATCATTCTGGCATCCAAAAAGAAGCAATAAGGGAACTCCTGGACATCTTCAGTCATTGCTGCTCACAGAGCAAATGTGCTTTGGCACAGAAGTGACGTGGCTGCAGGAGCATCTTCCACCTTACTGCTGGCACTCACTTTTCAAAACCTCCAGAAGGCACAGAGATAGAAGGAATGAAATCTCAGTTATCTCCCAGAGTTGTTTACAACCACTTGAAAATAAAGGGCTTTGCTGATGCAATCCATAGCACATAACAGCTGTGTCAGGACAGCTGAAGGGATAACAAATCATCACATTGTGGGAAGAACTCCTCAATCAACAAAGGAAACCACCTATCCCACACATGACATCCCTAGTCATGCCCAATTCTGGGAAATGAATTTTTATATTATCATTAATTACTTCAGAGATAAATTTCAAAGAATAACATTGAACCTCTTTCTTAGTTTTACTACTTATCTAAAGGCAATATCAAATTCATTTGGCCCCCAGAAGAGTAACTTTTGCATTTCTGCAAAGCTGAAGGTTTCATGAAATATACCAGGTTTTCCTAAGCTTGTCAGGCCAAAGATGATAAGACACCCTTACTAAACTGCCTCACCAAAATTAGGAATAGTCCTATTTATTAGTTCAGTACCTTATTAATGCAGAAGTGGAACCCCAAGTGTCAAACACCACTTTCCACCTCAAAACTATCCAATTTATTTGGAGGCACCATACCGCAGTAGGCTATGGCCAAACACAGCGTTTCCATTCTTTTCAATCTGCTCCTTAACAAAAAGGAACAATTTTATCATAAGCAAACCCAGACATACTCATTAGACACTTGCTTGCCCATCTCTGGACATGCTCCAGCATCTCAACATCTTTCCTAAGTAGAGAGGTCCAGAAGTGGACACAGTACTCAAGCTGTGGCCTCAGAAGTGCCAAGTACAGAGGAAGAATGACTTCTCTGGTCCTGCTGGTCACATTATTCCTGATACAGGCCAGGATGCCATCAGCCTTCTTGGCCATTTTGGTACAAACTGGCTCATGCTCAGCCATATGATCCATGTACACAAATGCCAATAATGTTATTGAGAAGCAAGAACCAAAGGATCCGTGTGAAACCTGTAGCATTGGGCTAAAGGAGTCAGGAGCAATGTGGGACAATATTCAGGGAAGTTATCCAGGATGCAACTCTCCACTGCCATGGGTGGTACACTCCCATTCAATTCAGGTGTCTGCAAGTAGACTCCACTAGGAATGAAACAACAGACCTCCTATTTAGATATTAATGAAAATATACAATAGGCAAATTACTGAAAAAGCTCAAGACATGATATTGACACTATTACTTTGTTTAACTAAAGTAACTGGTGGAACAGGACGAGGAGAGACGGCAGTCCTGGGCTCCAGCTGGAAGTGATGATCATTTCAAGGCTCCACATGTGCATGTAAATGATTTGCAACTCATAGTTTGCCATTCCAAACTGTCATATCACAGATGATAATATGAGCAAGATGCCTTTCTCTACTACATCTACAGCTAACAGCAAAGTCAGCTTCCCCTGGTGCCTTCACTTGTTTCAAAAGGGCAGATTATAGGTTTATGTTATGATTAACAGAGCTGAATCTGAATAAGAAAAGGCAGTTGTAAAGGTTTAGAAAATGTTACTTGGCTGTTCTTGCAGGAAACATACTGAGGAGATTTGAGACCAAGTCATTCAGACAAACTTTTGCACATTTAGAAGATCACCAGCTCTTTAATAGGACTTTGTTTTCTTTCACAGGGCATACAGACACATCTCTGCTGATCATTTCCAGATCTGATCTTTTGCAGTCAGAGATGACAGAGATGCAGTTCTGCTGCTGAGGCTCGACAGACAGTGTGACTGTACTAGAGGTGCAGCAGACAGTGGTGATAACAGCAGATCTAGGAATGGCCAACTTAGACAAAATTGGAGAAAGCCTACCCAGCCCCTATGCTGGAAAACTGAAACCATCCAGTTTTTCGTTTGTCAGGGATATGGGGTTCTGACCCAAGAGTGTCAGGCTCTTGCTCTGGCTCTAAGGTGGAAAGAGGCTGTTCAGTACTTGAATTTTGTGAGGTCACATATTATCAAAGCTAGTGTTTGAATCACAGAAGTTTGAGCCATTTCTAAAGGCTTAAACACGGACATTCCATGCAGGGTACACCAATGGTTAGTCTTTTTTGAACACTCAGACATAAAGGTTATTAGAACCTTTTACTTTCTTTGATGTACCTCCCATTCTGTGAGAACTATCAATCCAGTCTCTCAGTGCAGAAGCATCAAGCATCAGAGCTGGTGTAGGGGAAGAGCATCCCAGTCAATTCTGTGACATCACAGTACATGATGTCTGCCAAGCACCAATTGCCTCCTGTCCTTATTAAAAGGATGTGTCTGTCAAAGATATTATTACCACTAAAGTTTGCAAAATACAGGCTTTTAAGTTTTATGTAAAACATTAGAGTTTTACATAAACTTAAAAGTAAGGGGCAGCAAATATACATATTACAGCAGATTTTTCACATTAGCAAGCTTGAGTTTACCCAGCTATTTGTCCAAAGTGATGGAGATAAAGTATTCCTGCCCAGCCTCCTCCAAGAGCATCACAGCTCCAGAAACCTCAGCCTTCCCTCAGTTTTCCAGCACCTACAGTAAGTGCATGTTGTGTAACCACATTTGTCCATCCACATTCAAGAGGTAAAATGGGGGTGAAAGAAGTTTCAGCTATTTCATTCCTCCCAACAGATACTTCTGTAAGCAAAAACTTGTTCTACCCCTCAGATATTTTCTAGGATTAAAGCAAGCTACTCAGGTCAAGAGGTTTAAAATTGGGAGGCATCTGGAATTTGAACTCCTGTCCTCATCTACCCACGAAATACTTAAGATGCTGAAAGAGGGCACCAAGAGCTTGGTACGAATATAATACATTTTTTTTTCAAATAAATAATCCTGGAGCTGTGGGAAAGAAATGGAGAGGACAATAAGTGCAATAGGAAATAAGAAAAGTTAGAATGCAGAAAGCGGAAGAGGTTTTTTCAGTAACAAACAGCATTGCTAAATGAAAACTTGGAGGAAGGTGAACTAAGGAATTGTGTGGAATGCTCAGCCTGAGGAATAAAACTGATGATGGTTTTTTAAACTGAACTACGCATTTTTCTCTTCTCAAATTATACCACAAGCATCTTGTAAATAGTAAATCAATGTGAGAGGAATTATAATTATACTGGAAGGTTTCTATTGTGCTCTTGGCTCTGTAGTCCACAGGAGGCAATTTTATACTCACTGTATTTACTCGACACTTTTGACTGGACAGACAACACTGCTGCTGCTCCTGTTCTCAATTAAGTGAGTTATAAAGCATACTTTGCTGTGTGGGTCAATACCATTACCATAGAAATTGTCTAAGAGAATATTAGTTGAAGATATGAGCAACTCTAGCATGGCCTGAAATGTCTCTGAGCAGCTACTGGCTGAGCTGCAACTCTGTGCATCAGTCCACACTCCCAGTACTTTGCAGTGAGCATCTGAGGACCTTATTTTGATATATCAGATGTGAATAAGCTTACACTGTGTGTAATTAGCTACATTCGTTTTGATGCAGCCAATCTAAGAGAAATAAGTTACTCTTTACAAATCACAGTACCACAGTTTCATTCTCTAACTATAAAAAAAATATACATATGTCTACATAAAAAAATGCATAAATCTCTGGCCAAGATGAGCATACAGCTTTAACTTATAATTTGAAGTACATTTTTTATGCCTAACCTGCTATTCACAGGGCTAAAATGTTTAACAGCATCTTCTTGCCTTAGACTCCTTATCTCCTCCCCTCCAGCTCCCAGGTAAACAAGCAGCCAAATCAGCACTACCAAGCAGGAGGCTGAAGAAACAGAAATACAGAAAAGGGTGTTGCTCAGAGAAAAGCTCTCTTGACCTTGCAGAAGCAAATCCTGTGACCCACTATGCAAATATTTGAAGAGAAAAGATGCCTGTGTTTTCAAAACTAAACAATAGTGCAGTGCAAATATAAAATTAAACAACTGTAAAATATGCTATAAAAGTAAGCAGTGAGGACACTTAAGATAGCAGTCAACACTGCTCCATCTGAACTTAACCCTTATAAAGAACATTCTCTTCCCCTTACACACAGCCACAGTGAGCTTCTCTTCCCCTTACACACAGCCACAGTGAGTTTCCTCCATTATTTGAGTCGTTTACACCAGTTTCCATCATGGCAGGCATAATCAAGTCAAAATTAGGTAAGATTTAGAACAGAATATAAAAATCACTGAGTTTCTATTAAAGAAATTACTGTCACTTTTCATCACATAGATAAAAAACAAGGCATAAAATTAATGTAAAGTCAGTGCTAGCATTCTCCAGAGGTTCAGTTGCAAGGGGAATAAGACAGTTGCAGAATGATGATTTCAAAGATATTTACACCTGTTACCTTTTGAACACATTTGTTATTGAAATAAAAAGGTTATTTTTCTTTTCTTGTTGAAATTACATGTTGCAAAATTACAATCCAAATCAATTACAATAACAAAATGAAATTGTCTGTTTGTTTTGTGTATAGCTACAGCCTTTGTGGAGTCAGCAAGTGTAACTTAAATGGATTGGTGTTTTAGATATTTCTTGATTTTTTTTTCTTTTTAAATACAAACTAAAGCTTTTGAAATGTGAGTAAAATCTCCCAGACAGGCTTTACAAAAGCTAAATACAATACTGGACAGAGACACATCTAAACAGAGAAATCCTGCAAGAATATCTAATAAAGGACGAAAGTAACTTACATTGTAGTTCTACAGTATCTGGCAAAGCTAATGCTGAAGCAAATTTAGTTGAAGCAAACAATTATATTAACAAGTGGCACAGCTAAAGCATTAAAATATGAGCTTAGTGTAGCATCATAAGTTTGACATAGTTAAGTATAATAATGGTGATTTTAACAGCAATGTACTATTAAACAAAATAGCAGGGAAGAAGGATAATTCATTCAACCATCCCTTTCTGAGAAGTCAAAATCAATTTGATTCATCCAGCCAACAATTAACCAATTCAATGTTCATGGCACTGAGTACTTATCTAGTGTGGACACCAGGAAGTCACCCAGACAGGGATTACAGGAGCTAACATTAACAATATGGATTTAGAGGTAGTTTTCTGCAAATCTGTTTAGCAACACCAAGTTCTTTAACTGAAAATTTAGCCTTTTCTGCTAAAAGCCAATTCTGACAGCAAAAAAATGTTTGCTAGAAATATTCTTAGTTCTGTATAGGATACTAGTATATAGTTAAAATACCAGCCTTTTTCCCCCTCTTGCAGCATTCCTTCTTTCTGCACATCCACCCAGGAGTTTAGGAAAATCCCAAAAGAATTCTAGATTCTTTTGACTCCCGGGATAAGCAAGTCACAATGCCTTGTAGTTGTTAATACAGGGGCTCAAACTATAAAATGTGCCTTGCATGGGTGTTGGCAATGGATGTTGTGCAAATCTTCCCCAACAGAGGTACTATGGCAAATGCACCACCATGTTTAAAAGCCTTTAAACATCACATCTGGCCTCCCAACAGCAGGTCCCATTTCTAGTCTTGATGAAAACCCAGGAATCCCTAAGATGCACTTTTACTTTTCTATCCAGCACTCCTGTGTTCACATAGAAGCCTATGGACAGTATGAACATGCAGCTATTCACATATACACTCCCAAGGGTTAACTATTAGTCTCTGAGTCCAAGCGTCTGATTCTCTTGGCAATCCTCTTTGTCTTCTTGTTTGCCTACCATATTGAAAAGGTTTAAGAAAGGCACACCTCCACAATCACATTTTTAGGTGAATACTTAGACCATAACAGAAAAGGAAAAATAATCTTAGAAGAATGACCCCAGTCATAGCTTCCCAATAACTTTTTGTGAAAATATTCAACACTTCCAAGATGCTCAATGTCTTAAGAATAGGGCTCTTTATTAGGATTGCTTTTTATTAAAGCTGAAGAAATAGATTAAATGTAAATATGGTATTAAATTATTTGCAGCAAAGCCCATAAATTCTGCTAGAATACTGTACTATACAGAGAATTCAAGGACAAAACAGACACCAAACTCCTACAGAGTTGCAATCTTTTCTAAATAAACCTAATGTCTTTAACATGGTTTAAGGACCACATGGATAGAGAAGGAAAAAAAAAAAAAAAACCCAAAAAAAAAAACACACCTTGAAACCTGTAATTGGTGAGGCTGACAAAAAATCGAGAAAAACACCAAAGCCTTCACCACTCATAGTGACTTTTGGCATAAACTTAAACATTTTTCTGCATCAGATCACACAATCTGTAGACAAAGTCATCATGCACTTAATTATAGTTCCCTGCACTAGCTTCCAGTCTATCTTTCTATACTGGGATATCTAATACTGGAATATGTACACTGGAATATGTTTCTCTTATATTGGAATCTCCAATGCATTGGAAAGTGCTTAGACTACTGTAACAGTTTTCATTTAGTTTCACTTCACAACAATTTTTAAAAAATGCTTAAATCTTCTCAGGAAAGCATCTGACTGCCAGAGTACAAACCCCTTTGGACAAGCACCCTCCAAACAGTTTTGACAGATCACTGCAAGACAAAATATTGTACTTTTCCTGTTGCTCAAGTGCATTTTTACAATAGCCACCCAAACTGCTTATAGGAAACGTGAAATTAGGAAGATCCATTAAACCTTTTAATCAGTTTCATGAGAATCAGCATTCTGCAGTCTCTCTGCTCTTTAAGCCAGCTGGATCACCTAATCCTTCCTAATAACCTAGTCTTAGGAACTTCTGATTTTAGGACAAAGCCCAGCTAGCCACATAGGTATTATCACATAAATATTAGTTATTTTCTTGCTTAAAATAACTTTTCCTTGGCTCTAACCCCACAAAGTAGCTCAATTTCTTCAAGATCTGCTGCCCTTGTTGTTATTAATCTCATTCCACTGTAAACCAAAGAGCTTATGAGGCAGCTGCCAAAGTTCTGCTCCAGAGATGGCAGCAGGCATTTTCCACTGCTCCTGGACCAGGGAGAGTAAAAGCAGAGTGATCAAAGAGCATCAGCACACTTCAAGTGGCTGCTCTTGAGGAGGAAGCGGAGGAGGAGAGTAGCGGTAGCAAAAAGCAACACAAGTCTCCCCTTTTCAAGGCCAGTTTTATTAGCAAAGACAGAAAGGAAAGAGGCCAGCTCTGGGCCTACCTTGGAATTCAGATGCACATGGTGGAAACTCCATCTTGACCATTCTTCCTCAGTTTCCTACCGTGTCAAAATGTCCCTGCGTGCACAAAATGCCTTAATACTTAGGAAGATACTTCAATCATAGCTAAAAATCAGTGTGAGGTTTTGCAAAAAATCGATCTCAGATGTTCCAGACATGAAAATAATTAAAAGGACAGAAGGAAAACCCTATAAACCCCATACAATGAAGGAAATCCCCCAGTTTAGTTATAGCTATTTGAAAGTGAAGCTTAACTTTGCAGGTTCTCTCTCTTACAGCTTACTGCCTTTTGTGAAGACAAAAACTGCTCCAAACATTTCTGTGAAAGCATTTCTGTGTTTAAGAAAAGCTTTTTATTTTAACAAGCTTTGGAGCAGATATTTCCAAAATTTTCAAAGCTGTTCATACACGAATCCATACATATAAAAAATAAGGCATTTCATGAACTAGAGCATGCCACATAGAATGTTTAACTGTGTTTTTTCAGAGCCTAGTAAATTAAGTGAAAAAGAAATAATTGTGACTTCATTTAAACTACTCATTTTTTTAAAGAATTATACCAAAAATTATTCCCCCAGGAAAAAATTATGATTCTTCAATAACTGTGTAGAAGGAGCCTACACAACTGGCATTTTCTGCAAGAATTTGAGAGAAAGTCACCATGGCATTTTTTCAACATGCAAGTATTTCAGCTAGGTATGTTACCAGGTTCATTGAAAACAAACTAAAAACATCAACTTGCTTGCCCAAATCAACTGAGTCTTAATGACAGCAAAAATACCAGGTCACAAAAAGTCAGTGAAAACTGATGTTTAGAGATTTATTTGTGAACCTGGGTTAAAAAGACACTGAGAATGGGTGCACTGAGATATGGAATTTTTTGTTAAAATTGAATCACAGTAGGTTACTGTTTTAACATTACAACATTAAAATATTAGGGATTTTTAAAAAGTAACACAGTGATGTAAGTCCTGATTAGAGCATATCTTTTTAGTTCTGGACTGAAAAAAACCAATTTAAGCTAATTTTCTTTTAAAAAACCCTCCAGAACTACCCTCTCCCAGGTCTTTCAGCTAGAATTTACAGTTGAATTGATCCATTAGACACTTTTGACTGCATAATTATGGCCAACCTTGCAATTTGATTATGAAGCCATCTAATTAATGAGACTGCACAGCAAAAACAAATTAAGTTAAATGGAGAAATAACAATAGCCCAAGAAAGCGTACAGTGAAGTCATTTTAGAAACTTCAGTGAAAATCTAGTTTGTGAATGCAATTCTCCCTATCCACAATTAGATCATTAACCCAGTGCCACTATTTAGAGCTGAGATTCAATGACTGGTGAGTTGACAACCCTGCATGATTTACCATCAACTGTCTGCCATCTGCCCAAAATTAATCATTTTAGTCTGCAAATGTGGAATAAGGCAATGCTGTATCAAGCTACAGATGACTTTCTTACATTTTTGCAGTAACACAGCAATGCACTCCTCTTTAGGAGAATGAGCCTGATATCTGCAAAGTCAAAGCCAAGGGCACAAGACTAAGTTCATCTGACTGACTTTTCAAGTCAGTGCAGAATGGTTTGGAGCTTTATGTTTTTCTAGACATATTGCTTATCTGAACAGCTGATTAATCAGCCATAATTTCATCCATATGTGCACAGACAACTATAGATACCTGTAAGGACTACAGGTGTCACAATGTAGGACAGTTCCAGCTAGCTATGAACAGCCATCAGATTTACAAACACACGGAATAAGCAAGGGAGTTATTACACAGCAAGCTTAAAGCATACCACCTGCAAGTTCATAACATAATGCATTTATGTTTCTAGAAACATGAGGTAGTATAAGAATCACACATAGAAAGTTTTAAAGTTCAGCTCAGGCAGAGAGCTTGCAAAGACAAGAAGAGTTTTTCCAAACATTCATAAAACAGAAAACAAAAAAAAATCTTATCGATAAAGATAATCCAGTTGTCCTAGGAGCTAGATAGGGATGTTTGAGTACTCTGGTTACAATAGCAACCCTGGCAAATTCTGCAGGGCTGGGAATAAATGGGAAAAAAAGTGCCCCTCCCACATTAGTCAGAGAAGAAGTCAAAGAAGTCACCAGAAAAATTAAAATGTGTCTTCATGCAAGACCACGGCCCTGTTTGTAGTCCTCAATATGCCAAGCTTTAGATTATAAAATGCATGGGGTGTAGAGGCCCAGAGATAGGACAGAGATATTCTGAGTGGAAAAAAGGATTTTGCCACAGCTGGACTTACACTGAAACAACAGTTATCAGCTGAATTAGCACTGAAACCAGGACTGACATTTCATCACCTGGATTTATACTGAAACCAGGACTGCTGATCTCTTTTTCTGTTTTTTCTCTTCTTTCTCTCTTTTCCCAAATTTTCTCTTCCGTTTGACCCTACCCCTTTATACAAAAACCACTGCTATATGCTCACATAGTAGGCTGGGGACTAATGTACCAATTTCTATCCTAAGTGTAATTTGCAAATAAATCTTTCTGATTGTTTGAAGACCTTCTGACTTTTCTCCTTCCTTTCAACCACAAGCATTTACAAATCTTGGGTGCATCTTTCCCTTAAGGGTGGGTCATCACATAGGGGAAAATAGGATGAAACAATTGATGCAGGGAAATTTTGACACTTCAACCAAAAACCTATTTCAGCTGTTATAGCACAGCTGATCTCTCTCAATATTGGATATACCAGTTCCTCGCTTCCTAAAGCTGTGAAGGCCTTCCTCAGATGCAGTTTGGTCCAAGAGATTTCTGGGCTACTCTGGGAACTGTGTGACAGGATCTACACTTCAACAACACCTTCTCTGGGGCCAACAGAAAACTAGTAGCACAAAGAGCAGTTTGATGTTCCTGAATTCAGCCAAGGCCCCAAGCAAGTCCAGCAATTAGGAGCTGACTTTTCCAGGAGGTGATTTCTGGAGACTCATGCTACAGTGCAGTGTACAATATGAGGCAGAGGTGTTACTTGTGACATTGAGATAGCTTGTACTCTGTAACACTCTGTAGGAAACCACACAGGGCACAAACTGCCTTTCTAAAATCAGATGCTTCAACAGCAACAAGCTGGGACACGGGCTTAGGAACCAGTTCTCCACCCAAGGCCAACTTTAAAATTATTGTTTTTTATTTCTGCAGTACACAGAAATGCTGTTAGAAGACAAAAATCCAGAGATTTAAACACTGTTTCCAACCAGTATAAAAGTTTTCTGCTTTCTGGTAATCCAAGAACACAAGGCTTTTTTGCTAATATAGTTTAGAAACGTCAAAATTTTGTATTTCGGACACAATTGTGATAGTTGTGCAATCAGGCCACTTGTAACTCGATATTAAGTTTGCTTTTCTGAATCTTGCTTCATCCAAACTATTTTATGATCCCTTATTTTCCTGTTGACAGTTGAGGTCAGTGTGAGAGCAGTAAGTCACATCTCACACTTCAGGAGTTTATGCAATAGCTGGCAACCAGACAATCTATCTGACATCTGGGAACTAATTTGCAAGAAAAGCTGGTGAAATGAGGCCATCCTGAGTTATAAACACAAGTCTAATGATATCTTCCAGCTTTGCAGATCGCTTTTTATAGAGTGGAAACTATGCAATTATGTGTATAGTTTCAATTGTCATGACAAAGTCTTTCCTACGCACAACTCGTACTTAATCAATGAAACAAACCATCAGTTTACAAGATTCCCTAAAATACTTGAACGAGTTATAGTACTGGATAAACACTAAAGGAAAATGAATAATGAAACCTTATCTCTCACACATGCAAAGACAAACAAACCACAGGGAGATTCAGTTCTGAAGATCCAGCACTGCAAATTTTGGAATTTACAGAAACTAGCAGTTGCTGTTGAATAACTTTTTTTTCTTTTTTTTTTCTTTTGTTATAACAGTGGGCATTTACATGCAAGCATTTGGTAACTTTCAAGTTATCTGTTGTTTTGGGTGAAGGCTCTTTTCAGACATTTGCCCGATTTTCTACCAGCTCGCCACTACACCTTGAAGCATTATAAGCTACCTACACACCACAAGGTAATCTGCAGAAGTAGAGTCTTAGCTAGGCTCTTAGAAGCCCAGTTGTCCCTCCATGTAAAATTATTCCTAACATAAGCAGTTTGTTGGAACATCAGGCAAGGATAAAAATCCTCACCCATCAGTTACAGTTTAGGCCTTTCCCTCAGGTTCCTGCATCTGTTTTGTCATTGATTATGAAATTAATAAAAAATCAGACAGATAGATTGTTATTCTGAAAAAAAAACCCATAGCTTTACTTGCCAAAAAAAAATCTGTCTAAGTCAATGAGAAAGCTCGAGTGACAGAGAAACCCTCATACACAGCTCAAGCTCAAATTCAGCACATTCATTTTCGGGGAGAAACAGCCTCTTGGTCCAGTACGACTCTGCAGCAGATCAGCAGGTTGGAGCAGCTGGTTCTGCAGGCTCTATTGTACTGTCCCCTCTTGGATTTCTGGTTTGGTTTATTTTGATTCCTTGAGCCTAATGTCCTGACTACATTTGCAGTTTGAAGCTGTCTGAAGGAAGGCTATCCAAAAAGCCTTTGCTGCCTGCCTTGCCAGAATGCTATCTTGGCAGCTGTCATGTGCAAACACCCAGCAGCATATTAGCGCTTTCCCATATGGAAGCAAACCATATTTCTGCTCCTGTTCACTCAGGAGTGACACCATCTTGTGTGTCATCACATCACGCAGTGACACCACACTGAATCTCACTCCAATGCTGAGCTCAGTTACCAGCCATGCAAAAGGAAAACACAAGGGAAGGCTCAGCTCTCCACTTTTTCTGAGTGTAGGAGGTATCCTTGGGTGCCACTGTGGCCTTCTCTGGATCTGTTTTCAGAAACAGAATCCCGGAACAGAGCTGAGCCTGCACTCTTCTCCAAACTTGTACATGCTACAGTGCCTTAAGTGTGGCTGTTCAATTCACACTGAGGGCACAGCTTCTGAGTAATCCCCAGATTCTGGGCCTTCAAGGAGATACTATTCATCACCTTGGACAGATGACTACTGTCATCTGCATCTGGGACCAACGGGGTTGGCAGCCTCCTGATTCTGCTCCTACACTCCCCTCACCAGAGCAGCTCCAGCTTCTCTCATGGCACAAACCAATGAGCAGCAGGACCATTTCCTCAGTGTCCTAGCTGGATTTTCTAGGAAATGCAGGTGCTGATAAGCTGAGTGCTCAACTAGAAATGGAAACAATTAATAATGGTCCGTTCCCGAGACAGAAGGTTCAGAAAAGGACTTGGGAAGGGCAATAGGAAGAGAGTGTAAAAAAAAAAAAAAAAATTGAAACTATAGACTGTAAAAAACACTTAGCTACTGCTGGAAGACTGGTATATGACAGCAAGTAAAAAGCTGGCCAAGTCATGTGGCTCCTTTAACAGTGTAAGGAGCTTTCTAAGATTGTCATATCAAATCAGTAACTTGCATTTGTGAACACTTTTAGGATAAGATGCAGGGCTTCACTGATTTGGATCCCATGCTTTGATCTGGACCCCTGTATGCACAATCTGGGCAGACAGAAAAGATTTTTTGTTTTCAACTCAAAGTATATATTCTGTACATACTTGAAACACTCTGCAATCCAAGCTCTATTCCTATCCTTTACTCCTATACAAGAAACAAAACCACAAAAACATAGATAGAGAAATATATTTAGAAGAGAATGTTGTTTTCTATGCAACTATTTCAGTTCTTTAAAATGCTTATTACAAGACTAGCAAGGATGACTAGGGGGTTGGTCTGTTTTATCTTCTCAGTAGATGAAGAATTTGCAGGGTCCTTAACCCTTGCCAGAAAAGCATGGACCATTCTCTATGTCTGTCCATGCTCCAAGTGTCAGAGGGCTGGGGAAATTTGGTGATAAAATAGCATTTTCAACCTGCTGAACAGATCTCTTCCTTCCTTCAGTGTCTCAAAATGATGATAGCTCCCAAATAAGCCACAGATCAGAAAAACCTTAAGAAATGAGTGTGTTCATGCCACACCCACTAATACACCCCTTCTATTTTGTCTCACTCATGAATTCTGAATCAAGATGCTCTACAGCAGGTGGAGATATCCACATTACTTGGTCTGAAAAAACAGTTCTGTTTGAACACTAACACTCCTATGCCAAGTGAATCTCCATTCTGCTCACACTAGAATAATGGTTCCCCCTTCTAAACTTTTCTTGGCAATCACATATGATAAAAGTTGGGGAAGTTCATGATCTGGAAAACTTCTCTAGACATCTTATTCTTAATGTATTCAGAGATACGAAAATAAAAAAAAATGAAGCCTGTTCTACTTTCTCATTCTAGTAATATATTGGTTACAAGTTATGTTTGGAATGCTATCAAATTGTTCCTTTACAAATATAGATTTTTAAAAAAACATATTTAAAAGGCTCATATATGTTTCATGATATCTCTATGTTCTTGTGTAGGTGACTAAATTGACCACAGAACTCATAATTTCCAAATCTTAAAAAAAAAGTTATTCTTAACTACATTTTTTTTCCAGAAAATTAAACCAAAATTCATCTATCATCCCCAAACTTATTGCTGTTTTAATCTTCTAGGGAATCACAGCCCACAAAAAAAACAGGTAACAGCTTTTCCAGACCAACTTGATCAATCTTGCCTAGATCATTTTTTATTTAATTAGTTTCAGCTGTGTTTGGAACACAGATTTCATTACACCAAGAGGATTTTTGTTCCTGTTTTGCACAATTTTTGCAGGGGAGTTTCCAGCAATCATTTAATTCCCTCGTCTATTATAAAACTTTTGTCATGAGATACCTTTCCTACCACTGAGTCAGATCTCTGCTGATTATTGCATTTTCAAACCAAGACATAACTCCTTATTCTCCAACTGTAGAACACCCTGCTTCTACACACAGGCAAGACCTATTAATGCAGGTACAAGAGATGGGAATGCTTTTTTTCCAAGAATGCTATGGAATAGTAATATCTTTGCATTATTAACATACAGTATTAAGCTTTTCCAGGCTGTAAAACTGAGAGCCACCCTCCTGTATAATCTCATCAGTCTTCAGATTCCAAACACAACTTTTGTTTCATCATTTGTCACTGTAAGAAATGACGGCCAGAGTAACTTTGCCCTTTCCAACAAATTTCTGGAAATTCTTGAGAGTCTGATTTCCTAAGAAGAACCTTAAATCAGGCAAGAGCAAGTCATTGGACATTGGCAAAAAGCCAGAAATGGTTCTGCATATTCTGCAGATTAGAAGAGAGAGGAGGGTATGTGCTATTTGCTGGAGGGTACTCCCTGGAATCCTTTCTTATCTCAGCTGTTTAGTTTGTTTTCCCTCAGTGGATAATTAACTGATTCAGGGCCACAGTGAAAGAGGAAAGAGAGCCCGAGGGCTTTCTTCCAAATTGAAAGAGGAAGGAGAGCCCGAGGGCTTTCCTCCAAATAAAACACCTGACCAGACAGAGGTCTCAAACAAGGTGCCAGCCAGGGAGCACCCACCACAGAATCCTTCTGGCCAGGCTTGACACAGATGTCACTGTGCAAACCAAGCCTCAGTGGCACGTGTGGTGCATTTCATGGGTCACAGTGTCTGTCCAGCAGAGGAACTCCCTGCTGAACAGTGCAGCACATGTCCAGGTCTGCCTTTCCTGTAGTGTTTCTATCAACGCTATACATTGGGTCTCAACTTAAGAAACAAAACTGAAAGCTTTGGATGTTCTGCTTCCATGTTGGAAAGGAACCATTAAATGAACCTGGGAATAGAGTCACATGCAAGAAAACAATTCTGCAAAGTGTATTCATCAGGATAGAGAGGGAAACAAGAGATATCATTGCTGTTAACCAGTTACTGCACAATGAATTATCAAAAATACTTTTTCCAAACTTCTTTTTTCAGGAAAGAAACTTGAATTAATTCCCTACTCTATTATATAATTTCTGCACTATATCTCTATTGTTACAAGAATTAAAGTGAGGAACAACAACCATGACTCATATCAGTCAAGGGGGGGAAAAGAAAATGGCAGGGTATCTCAAACATTTCCAACAGCAGAGGTATAAAAGTAGAGACATCTGTTTCCATTTTAGTTTTTCTTATGTTTAGATTTGAAGGTTTGTGATTATTAGGACCACAAAATCCAAACTGAAACACAACTATTAAAGGAACTCTTAAAATAGTTCTGCTCTCAAAGAAAGAACTGATACAAGATAAACAGTTGCAAGCAACTTATTACCAAAAAAGTAAAACTTTGATATACTGATCTGCAATCAGTTTATAACAGTTCCTGGTGCACAAGGATAGCGTTGCAAAGGAGTTGAATTCTAACGAAGGTGGTGGTGGATGTTTTTAATTTTTTTCCTTTTAAAAAGTTCTCAGTGTAACCCAAATAATCTGCAAGTACTACTTGACTCAGACTACTCTGATAAGTAGGCTTGTTTTTAAACTGTCATGAGTTTATAGCATAAGAATGTGGTTTTTGTAAATATTTCCAGTAGAAGAGGTATAAAGCTAGGGTTTTTTTCTCATTCAAACCATACCCAGGGATTTAAATCTCACACAACACAGAACTCAAACCCTGAAATTTATTCTTCTCCATCATTTCAAAATGCAGTGATTTGTCAGACATTTCACAAAAGTCTTCTTTCCATTTTTCTTCCAGCATGATGATGGATGGCTTCAGGCATGAAAAGATTTCATGCTATTGAAGATTAACTAAAGGAATTAACAGCTTCATTCAAAGATGCTTATAAAACAAGTTTAAGGACCCTAAATATAAAGGCTCCTGATTTTCAAGTGTTAAGCACCTTTACAAATCCTATCAAACCTTGGTTTAAATACACAGCAGTAAGCTAATTCTTTTTCTTTTGACACAAAAAAGTAAATCTAACATACATTTATGTATTTGCAATCTTCCACTAAATTCAGTCTTAAACCTACTTGTAATCATGCTATGTCTATACACTTCACATCCACCTCTTTTCACTGTTAAGTGGAAGATGCAGATAATGTTGTAGGTTCCCCCTAAGTATCAGTGTATGACCATTTATGTACTTGGTTCACTCTCTAGGAAAAATTCAGGTGTGGCAAATATGCCCTTATGAGCACAAAGTCCTCGAGTAAATACAGGTTTTTCTCTTACTTAGGTCTAAGGCCATGCCCAATACATGCCAAGAGCTCTTCATATCAAAAACCAAATTAATGCCCACTTAACCATACAGAGAACAGAAAACAAAATAATTCCTTCTTGCATTTAAAGAATGTTATTTTATAATTGTCCCAAAACTATTCCTCAAAACTTCTCAGAAGGATCAAACAAGCTGGGAAAGAAATGTCCATTCCAGTTCCACGTAAAGATCTGAAAAATCATAGAGTCATAGGTTGGAAGAGACCTACACGATCATCCAATCCAGTTGCCCACCTGTCAATACCACAGTAACCATCAAATTACATCATCCACATGCCTCTTGAACACTCCAGAGATGGTGACACCACCCTGGGCAATCTATTCCTATGCTTGACTACCCTAACAGTGAAATTTTTTTTTTTTAAATATCTAATCTGAATCTTCTATCTCACTTTAAGACTATTTTCTTTTTCTTCCCCCTCTCACTCCATGGCAGAAGAGATGGGGCCCCACCTTACTACAGCCTTCTTTCAGCTAGGGTGAGGGAGTCACCCTTGAGCCTACTCTTCTCTAGATTAAACAAATCCAGCTCCCTCAGCTGCTCCTCATAAGACATAAGAATATTCGTTGTGTTCTCATTTGAACATTTCTTTCTACAGAATTAAAAACAGCTTAGAACTGAAAAAGCAGGAGTGGGAAGCTATTCTATGAACACTGGACACTTCAGGTTTCCTGACGTGTCAGATTTGTAGTTTGTGCTACTGCCCGGTTGAAGCTGCAGAAGAACGCATCTAGGATTTCTCATTCACACCAAGTCTTGTCTCCCAGTATCAGAAAACTTCTTCAGGATTTCTCTCTCCAATAGTCTGTAAATACAGCACTGCTTTCAGCAATCAAACATTTAGTTTCATTGAAAGTCTCTTCTTGTAGAAGGACTTTTTGGTCAAGTCCTAGTCTCACATGCGCACTGGCAAAAAATGAGACTGGAAAGCACCGTCTGAATTGTGTTTTGTTTTCAGCAGGTAGAGCAAGCAAGGGGACTTATATTAATATGTTTATATGAAACAAAAAAATGTATCCAACAAAATTCTAATTACATCAGCAGGAATAGCTGAACTTAAAGAGGCTGACCTGAAGTCAGTAAATTTACATTAATAAGAGGTCATTCTTCCCCCCATGGCCTATATTTAATTTAAATTTTAACTGATTTTTAAACTCAAAGCAGTTCCTGAAATCCCAGCATTGTTCACATACATGAAACATAAACCTCATCACTACTTTGCGTGCAAGCACGATCAAACTCGTGTAAAATATATTTTCAAGTGGAAATCATGGTTTTGAGTGTGTCTCTGATCTTATTCCACATTGTAACAGTAGAACCTCCATTAAATCCCACCCTAGATGACAGGAGGTCTTGTAAGCAAGACCAGTAAAACTGCCAACTGCTGGTTTTCATACTCACACCACCTTCAGGAGACACAGTCTGTAAATAATTTGTGCAACCATGGTCTTACACTGAAAATACTGCAGCAAACATATTTACCTTAATGGATCAAGGGAGTGCCAACAAACAAGCCTGCAGCAAATCTTGCACAACCCAAACTCAGTTATCATTTATGGACATAAATGAATATTACAATATCTGACTAACTTGGAAGGTTCATTTTATCAAGATCTCCACAGCATTTGTTGCATTCTGATACAAGACCCAGTCTAGACCCTGATATAGCATTAAAAACAAACAAATTTCACACTGAAGGTAATAATTAGAGCAGAAGACATGCTGTAAAACTTCAAAAGTAGAATTTATGCTGATTTAGAGGTATGAATCTTTTATTTGTGCCAGGATTTTAAAATACATTGGCTACATTCTGAAGATGTTTCATTGTGATTGGTGCCTCATTTTTTAAGCAATTCAGATGCTTTGCAGAAGCTATTTCACAGCTCTTGCCCTTCATTTGGTTCTACTAACCCTCTTCTTCCCCCTTTAATTGAACACACTGAAAATCCATGCAAGTTACTGAATTATATGTTAAAAATTATTACTACATATAAACTTAACTGCTCTATCCACCCGATTCACTAGCAGCCTCTTCCAAAATTTTGGGTCAAGCTTGGGCAACGTACTAAACACTCTCCTTTTAATTATGTGTGTTCTCCTGCAAAGTTGATGGGCAGATTTTCCACATGCTGTCTCTTACAGCCCTCAGGCACATGTTAGTTTAGTCATTGGCTACTGTCTCCCTGATCTTCTCTAGAATTCATGTCCTAATTCTTGTCTTCAAGGGCTTCCATTAGTGCAGCACAGGAAGGAGTGGCCTGGCTTTCACAAACAGAACAGAAAGTCCCTTTTCATAAGCACATATAGTTCTGGTGTTTTTATTCAGTGACAGCACTTGGTGAGCCCTTACAGTCTTATGAGCACTGCTGGTCTGGACACAGAGCAAATTCACGGATGCTACTGCTCTTCCTGAGACATGAAGCAGCTGAAAGCAGGGCATTTATGTTAGGTAATTGATGAAATATATTAAACATATGTTTCATCACAAGCCCAAATTCTCCCAAATACAACCACCTCTGCATCTCGACTGTCATGCATCACTACCATATTTCAGTAGGCCAGGCAGACATTCACCATGTCTGCCTGGAACACCTGACTCACGAGGCACAGGAGCATTGTACCATTCCATGAAGCCAGCAACCATTCCCAAGAGGCTCACTTCCCTGGCAGCCCATAAGGCACATGCAGTTCTAGCAGGAAAAATCTCCCCCTGAGGTTGTCTGCCACACCCCTTTATGCCAGACCAGAGGCACACATTCCCACTCTGTGTGGGAAAGCTATGGATAGATACCCTGTGGGCTGCTGTGAGACTGTGGCTGTCTCCATGCCACCCCTCTTCCTCCTTCATTTGGTAAGTAGCAAATGATGCAAGAGACAGAGTGGAATGCTGCCATTACAGTAGAATTTGCTTGGAAAGTTGGTAACATTTCTGGAGCTTTGAACTTCAGGAAAATCACCTTCAAAGCTACCTCTCTGGCTGAAAACCTGTGGCACTGGCACTGAAACCAGCTGACACAGTGTGGAGTGACTATTGCTAAAATCCAACATCCAAGTAAGGAAACTGAAGGGATCTATTCTTCCATAGCTGTGCCATAGAATTACTGATCCCCACATGGCATGTGTTAACATTAACAGAAATTTAATGAAAAAATTCCACATATGCCAATAGAGAATATATTCCTAAATTTCGAACAAAGTATGTCGGAGAGGAAATACCCATTATTACATGCACAAAAAGACAGTTGACAGAAGATTGGTTTGATGACCATGGTGCCCTGTGATTCCTCTGAGATAATGTGCGATTCTTGAATATTTTCTAGCTCCTTCATTAACCTATTTGTAAGTCTTCACTGAAAAACTGAAATTAGGACCACAAAATATACCATTACATTACATACCTTGCAAGCAAAACCTTCCCTTCATGCACTGTGAACACAGAAGATTTAAATGTCTAATCAACAAGGTATGACTTCTACTCAAAGAATACCCAAAATCTGGTGATTATATCTTCAAAGAAATCAATGCCTAAGGGACAGCGAGCTAAACACACGTACAGCTTAAATCAAATTTATTCTGGATGAAAAGATGAAAGAGGAAAAGCACTTGTGATACAAATCACCTTGTTTGTCTCCGCAGACGTGAACAAACTAAATGTGTTTGGCCAGGAGGAACGAAAAAAGTGTTTTAGAC
>VXBB01017329.1:27403-41947 GCA_013399915.1 Illadopsis cleaveri
TGACAGAAGATTGGTTTGATGACCATGGTGCCCTGTGATTCCTCTGAGATAATGTGCGATTCTTGAATATTTTATAGCTCCTTCATTAACCTATTTGTAAGTCTTCACTGAAAAACTGAAATTAGGACCACAAAATTTACCATTACATTACATACCTTGCAAGCAAAACCTTCCCTTCATGCACTGTGAACACAGAAGATTTAAATGCCTAATCAACAAGGTATGACTTCTACTCAAAGAATACCCAAAATCTGGTGATTATATCTTCAAAGAAATCAATGCCTAAGGGACAGTGAGCTAAACACACGTACAGCCTAAATCAAATTTATTCTGGATGAAAAGATGAAAGAGGAAAAGCACTTGTGATACAAATCACCTTGTTTGTCTCTGCAGATGTGACAGACTAAATGTGTTTGGCCAGGAGGAATGAAAAAAGTGTTTTAGACCCTACCTTCATGCAGTGTATATTTAAAGACTACCACAAAAAAATATATATATATAAAATAAATAAATAAATAAATAAAAATCATAGAGGAGATGAAGTCAGAGAATGGGAATGCAGATGTCAAGTTACTGCACATAATAGCAACATCCACAGAGGAATTTTGTGCCAAGCTCTCAGTGTGTGCAACATGGAATTTTTTGCTTATACAGAACATTTCGGCTAACAGGAGATTTCACAGAAGTAAAATCTAGATGTACTTCTGAAAACTGGGCTGCTCAAAGTCCGTAAGTTCCTGTGCTCTTCCATGGTGACTGGCCTGCTATGGGATATGGTCTTCATCCTTAAGACAGCCTAGTTTCTTGCTGCTACATGCTATTGGAGGCGTGGAGGCAGAAAATATATTTGTTCTGTTCTAGGGAGAGATACAAATCCCTCAGAAAACCTTGCAACCTCCACCACATCAGTGTTTGAAGCACAAGAAAGGGTGATCTTCACAACTGAAGAAATCACGAAGAAACATTCAGTAAGAGCATTCTGACATAGCCAGGTACATTTGCTCATGCACTGGTCTGTCTTCAGCTAATGCAAAAGACACATTAAAACATGAACTTTCATTTGAAATTAATGCCTGTAAGTAGGAGTTGGTACAAAGGAGTGAGACAGCAGCATTATTTCTCAGAGTGAAACATGATAACCGAGGGTTTATGAGTAGTTAAACCATAAAGACTTTTTAGTTTAAAACACTGATTTGTGAGGCTTATTGTAGTAAAAATAAAGAATTCTGGAGAAGACAATCAATATATGGAGACAAATGTATGTTCACTACATATTAAAAATCACTGTTCAAGCCCCCTGCTCATCAGATTTGACTTTGTACCTGTAAGCTAGAAATAACTTTGGCTGAAGAAGTAGCTATGGGTGGTGTCCACCCTCACTCCCTAGCCTGAAAGCTGAGGAATACATAAATTAACATGGAGCTTCCTTTCCCTGAAGGTTTTGTTTAATTTTAGAAGTGTCAGGAAAATGTTAACGTTACATTTTGTTGCATATTTTCCAGCAGCATGTGGCTATGCCAAGAAGGGAAATAACAGTGTTTGTCATTATAACTTCACAGCCAAAGAGGAAGAAAAAAAAAAAAAAAGGAACCTAATGAAACCTGTAATTCATAGTCCTGCTAAATACTGTTCTCTGCTACCCAAATTAGGTCTAATAGTTTAAGATGAATACAAAGTTCTTTCTCTCTTTCTCCAAACTGCTAATTTATTACAAACCAGCACAAAATAGTTTTCATCCTCAAGAGAGTTTGCATGTGAAAAATTTCACTTATCAAATTGGGAAAAAAACCTCTGGCAATATATTTGTAATCTTCCAATAAGCCCTCATTTACACAACTTTTAAGTTTTAAAACCTAAGTGAAAAAATCGGTAACTGAAACAGGACTTAGGACTAAGAGAGGTAAACCAAGACATTTTAATATTTACGGATTCAAAATTTCACTAAGTGTGAAAACAATTTTCTATCTCAAGTGCCCCTCATTACTCTCCTGCATAACAGAAATAAATTTAAGGAGACATTTGCATGTGTTTGATTGTAAATGAACAGTCCAATAACCCTTTCTGATTTTTCTACCTTTGCCTAAGACATTAAGAAACACCCATATTATTTAATTTTCTTTCAGTTTCATCAGAACAGACACTGGAGTTAATCTGAGCATTCAATTTAGACAATATGTCACTTTTTGTTTCTTCCCCCAGCTACCTTAAGCCAGTACCTCCCTTGCAAAAATCCTAAATTGCTAAAATATTTGGCCTTTACTTTGCTTCCTCTTATGCTCTGCATCCAATATAGAGAAATACTGCAGAAGAAACTAACATGGTGCTTGTAACATAAATTAATGCAAAGCTTTTGTTTCAACACTTTCTAAAGTAAAACAGAGATAAAACTGTAAATTTGGCTGACTCATAGCAAAGCTAGTCACTCCAATGAAGAGTTCTTTATGTTGAAATGGATAAGAAAAATAATATTACAGGCCAAGAAAGGGCTTATTATCTGTCCTTCTGTTTTCCATCAAGATTAGTAGTAAGTCTGACTGAGTTAAAGAGTCTGCATTGTCCATAATTTCTCCTGGATAACCGCATTACAGTCATTGGGGTTTTGCCAGAGAAAGACCACCAGTTTTTCACAAAAACATGATGCCCTGAAAGAAGGTAAGTAAAATTCAAATCTAAACCAGCTTGTTCTGCTTTGGTTAGACCAAGTTGTCTGTAAAGAGCATCACTTCCATTTCCCCCCAGCTCTAGAAAGATACAGTACAGCAGTACTGGAAACTGAATCCAACACACAGGTGGCATGGCAAAAAACACTCCAAGTCAGAAAGATCTTTCCTGCCCATATCATTATATGTTTTATTTTGCTACAAACACACTTCGATTTTTAGTAAATGCAGTGGTGCTACCTTAGTGTATCAAAACAGTATCAGACCATTCTCTGCACAATGGTCTCTCACATTTTGTCTTTATTCTTGTTTCCTTTCTCAAGCCACCTGCTTATCCATATCTGGAACATTAGAGCAGACAGGTATTGACAACTACTACAGAAGTGCCAGAGATTCCAAATGGTACTAAAAATTTTCAGATGTAGATATTGTTGACTGCCCAGAACACCCCCAACTTCTACAAATGTTGAGATTTCAGTGCTCTTGTATTGAGAAGCACCTTCCCTTGCAAGCACCTTATGTGTGTGGATGTGACTTGCACCAGGTGTGTCATTGCCCTTTGACTGGGGCATAGCCCTGGGCACCAAGGAGGAACACAGCCCAAGGGAGCAGCAGTTGCAGCCAGCTGGTGCTGAGAATGCCACCAGATACATTCAGATCTGCTGCTGGGTCTCTCTCAAAGGATCTGCCTGGCGGGTCTCTGACCCACCAGCACAGCATCAGTGTGTTACACTTCGCTGTTGAAACAGAAAATACAAGGAAACCAGTTTTGTAGGAAGGCTGGGGATTGAGGCACAAAGCCAGTATGTGGAAGTTCTTGCCAATCCTTAGGCCTTCAACATAGAACCATTAAATTGCAGCATTTATAAAATCCAAATTAATAGCTTAGAGAAATAAAGAAAACACTGTTATTAGCAAGGCCAACATCCTATGGCCTCTATGTCTTCTCAGAAAAGCAGTTGCTTAGATGCTCTGCCGAGCTTTCCACAGAATACCTCCAATGGATGCAGAAACCAAAAACATGACCTTTCTCAGGCTTGCCAGCATAATTTTCCATGAATTTAGGTTTAGACATCACTAGGCTCATTACTGAAAAGACACTAGCCAGAAAGACAGTACAATATTGGTATTACCATGAAACAGAAGCGCAAAAAATAAGTTTAGCTTGGAGTCATATGAGAGAAGGGGAAGGGGGGGGAACCAAAAGACTGAAAATCAGGACATCCTGTAATTGTAACTGGAGGATTGGGAAAAGAAAATAATTCGGAAAAGAAACTCTAATCCCATCATGATCACTCTCTCGTAGAAGCCAGAGAAATTGCTTTCTGTAAAAATAAACAGAAATTAACATTTCAGTATTTACCATAAATGCTAGCATATTGAAGAAACAACTTTAATTTTGTAAAGACTGAACGGATAAATAATAAGTTGGCAGAGTTGCTTAGACATTTGTGAACTCTCATAAATATTACCTACCACAAGTCTAAATCACTGCCAGCTCTGGCTTTTGTTAGCCTATTTTAATACCTTACAAACTCCTCTGCCAGAGGATAACTGACCTTTGAAAGATTATCTTCTAGTGTGTACAAGATAGTGTCAAATAAATGGTTACCAGTTCTCAGAGAATTTAGCTTCTAATCTTTTGGATGGACCATTACCTCAAATCATGATTTATCAGGTATTTAAGAGCTTTTTACACTGATGAAATCGCAACATAAAACCAAATATTGCAGAGCAGTAAGTCTTGCAATTAAAACCACTGCCCAAACAATAGATGAGCAACTATTAGATTTACCAAAACTTCACTATGGATTACTGAGAATAATGAACCTATGTAATGGCAGGTTCCACTTTTCAGCTGGGTTCTGCTATTTGCTAAGATGACTCATTCACACATAAAAAATCTATATGTATTTAAACATACCTTGCACCCCCACTAGATTTAAACAGTATGATAGAATTTGAGAATCTTTCAAAATTTTCAAACTATGTATCAGTATACCTGAACTGGTGACAAGGAAAACAAAACCCAAAACCAAAGCAAGCACACAGAAAGTGCATGGCTTAAGACCAGTGTGCAGGTAGCAGGGCACGTGGTTTAACACACCCAGTAGCTCCAGTAGCTGTACTGACAGTATAAAAAGGGCTTGCTGTTGTTTTATTTTCTCTACTAGAGGAAGGGAAAAACACCAACTGTAAACAAGAGAATGACTGAATCTTGGGACATTGCTTTAATTCTGTGGAGGGGAAAAAAGAACAGCAATAATACCAGTCAAATATGAAGATCTAATTTTCTTCCTGAAGCCATATGGTAAAGGGAAAATGTGGGCTAACCCCCATATATGTTCCCCCATCTGCGGCAGAGACCTGTGGCAAATGCAGGAATTACACAGCAATCACTGTATGCAGTTTGATTTCTAACTGCAGGGAGGGGAGTGAAATACAGAACAGAACAAATCCACAGCTTCTCTGAAGGTCAGCTGAATCTGCCAGGTCTAATAAACAGAAGACAGTCTCTCCTCTTATTTCTGAGAAACCCTTGGCTCTGTAGATGTGTGCAGCCACAAGATTGGTTGGGTCTTCAGATCTGCATATCTTTCCACAGTAGCACTTCTCCTTGGTCCCTTTCAGAATTATTAAATGCCAGAGTTAAACAAGACAGGCATAGGGGTGGCATAATGCTCTTTTGTTTGTCAAGAAAAATGTTCCTTCAGGTTTATGGAGAGGTTTTGTTGTTTCCAGTTGAAGGGAAGGGTAAAATTGGTCCCACCCCAGAATCAGATGGCCACGGCTTAAAATTTCAATGTGAAAGGAATACAGGTTTGAATTGCAATGAGCGTTGAAAGTAGTGCAGTAATAAAAAGGTTCTATAAACTATTATTTACTCTGATGCAACCTCAGAATGGAGGGAATGAAGAAATAAAAAAGAAAAATCAGCCACACAGTATTATCTAATATTGCAAATTCATTATCCCAATTTACAATTTCACTATAAAGATAAGATTTTGATTTCCCATATCCTGCAAGGATAACACTGTAGGCATCGCCTCATATTTCTACTAATGTCCTAATGAAATGAGTTTCAGATTGCCTGAATTTAGATATGAGACATGTGGTTTTATTAAGATTTTAAAACAAATCATATAAAAACATGACTTAAAGTACAGGCCCTAACAAATTTCAGAACAATTCACTTTAAATACACACATCTTTCTTTCATACTACACAACTGAGATAACAGAGTGCTCCATTTTATCATTTAGAAGCTGAGTCTTTGCCATAAAGATGCTTTCCTGTTGGTAACCAGGATCTTCCAGAAGATGCAAGCAGTTGTCTAAGAACAACTTTAAAAACCTATGTTTCTAGAATAAGTATTATTTTTGTTATTCTTCCCACTGCAACATTTACATACAAATGCAGGCTGTAGCATAACAAAACTGAAGGATTTTTGAACTGTAATAAGAAAAAAATCATTACAGCAAATATTGTGGTTTATTCTTGCTCTGTTCCTACCAAGAGGAGTTTAATATGCTAAAAACACGACTACAAAGATAGAAAGGTCCCCTCCCTATCACCAAGAAGAGAATATTATGTCTTTATTTTGAAGGGATACTATAAGCTAAATCTGTGAAATATTTGTGGGAGGTTACAGCAGAGAGCCAGAACAGTCAACAAACAGAAAATGTCTGCAGATAAGAAGGACCACAGAAAAAAACCTTGACCTACAGCTTTAGCTGAAAGTTAACACTCGAAGGTTGATCCTTTCCACATGGTTATCATTTGTCCTATTTGAAAAATGAAACACTCCTATAATTCATCTCTCCTTGAGGGTGAAACAGAAATCATTCCTATACAGAGTCAGAGTCCCAACCAGACCCCTCCATCAGTGATTATTACAGTTTTCTTGCTGCTGATGAAACAGGATAAGTAATTTCCTTGATTTCATCAAACCTGAGTGGAATATAGATGTTTTTAAAAACCTTTAAGATTTCCTCATTCTGTAATAAAAAAGTAACACTGATACATATAATATATTACTTCACAACTTCATGCTGTTCCACTAAGCAGTAATCCTGGAAAGTGAAAGTCTCAGCTGGACTGGATACTATACCACCCACTAGAAAAAGGTGCAGCAATGTCTCCCCAGCTTTCCAGCCTTTCCCTCCACCCACAAAAAGAAGCTGCACACCTTTCCATGTGTTGGAACAGCTTCCCACACCAGAAGAGCTCCCTCCTCAGTAGCACCTCTCTGCCTCAAGGGTCATTCCTGCTCCAGAGGCAGGAGACAGCCTGATCACAGAGATGACCTTTCCCTTCAGCTCAGCAGCCCAACATTTCCCGCGCACATCCAGGCACTCGGCATCGTGCACCCCAAAGCTTGGCTGCTCTTACCAGCTCTACCAACCCAACTAGTGAGGCATAACCTCTGCCCACAAACCTTGCCTTTCCTCCTCATGGCATTAAACACTTTTTGCAAAAACTGTTTAGTTTTTCCAAAAGTTTCTTTTGTTTTGTTAAATTAATTAAATTGGTAATTTTTCCCAAAACATGGCGTAGCCCTCCCTATACTAGCCACTGTGGGGAAAATTAACTCTACCCCAGTCAAAACCAGCACACATATACACAACAACAACAAAAAAATCCCAGAATGCCATAATTTCCTTCTTCTGGAAAGATAAAACACATTTAGAGTTTTGTGAAGCTTGTTTATCCAATTTCAATATGTTAATAATATTTAAAGTTACCAGCCCAGTTGTCTGTTTTAGCAGATATAAAGCTCTCTCCTTTTTCCAAACACTGCAGAGTGTTTTTCTAGCAGGCTATGAAAAGTCTTATTTTGAAGAAATGTTGGCTGTACAGGTCAGGAAATCATTTCTTTAGGCAAGTTCCAATGTACAGCAGAACTGAGATGCTTTGAACGCCTGTCAGCCAGTCGACTTTGTCCCACTTGAAAACAAAAGCAATTCTTTAGAAAGCACATTCTTAAAGATGTTAATCCTTTAAAAAGAAACAATTCCTAAATTATCTGCACTATAAAAAGCAAGCAGAGCCTGAAAGAGTATTTCTGAATGGTTTACATAGCTATTTGAATAGGTTGCTTCTAAAATGTACACAATATGCAAATAACTATCACAGAGCTGTAGCATATGTAAAAACATCTTATATTCTGTTTTCTTGAACATGTGAGTGGGCAGCGCTTACTTTGTATTCAGGAAACAGACAAGAATGACATCATCAACTAAGAAATAAAGTATTTGGCAAACAAAGATCAAATTTTTTACCTAAAAAACTGCAAACTTATTTGCTATTAAAAAGCTCACCAAAACCACAAATTGATTCGTTATGAATATTAAGGAGGAAACTGATGGGATCTCCTGATGTACTAACAGTATATAACCCCTGAATGCTGAGTGTTCCACACAGAAGTCATGTCCCACATTCAGTTACACACTCAGAACTTTCACCATGGTACAATAAGTAACCTCTAAAACACCTGGAGCAGTCCCTGATTACTACATCAGCCACGTTAACTTCAACATATCCACACATACATTTACAAAGTGTTGCTCAGTATCTCAAAGATAAACAAGATCATTTTAGCTGTTTATAATACACTCTGCAAGACCAGACTCAAAAAATATAGTCTACCCTTAAAATATTAAAATACGATCATTCAGTGCTGAAAAAACAGAGAAAGAACATATTACAGATGAAGATTACTATTTTCATCTTTAAGTTTTACAGGATACATTCTGTAGCATTACTGAAGTGACATCAAAATAAATGCACCATTAATGCTACTCTTGTTGTGGTGCAATTCTTCCTGATGTAAAAGGTCTGAAAGACCAGAGTGACACACAGTGAAAGACATTCTCACAGACAAAACTGCAGGAGCAGAAGCAACCTAAAGTATTTGCCTTCCCCAGAACTGCTCAAAGGAAGACAGTGTTTGTAGCTGGAATGACAAATCTGTGAAAGTGAGACCTTACTTCCGTGGCTAGATGGATTTCCCATTTTGCTTGGGTTTTTTTGTGGCCTTTTGTTTAAGAAGTCTTGTGTCTCATTAAAAAAAAAAAAAAAAAAGAAAAATTATGCAACACTCTTAAGTGACCTGTGAAGGTCTTTGAAAGAGTCACTTATGTATGTCTTAGAAAGAGCGACTTATCTCTCAAATTTAATACCCAAAGAGACAAGGGAGATGGATGGTCTGATTTAATTCCAAGACCAAAATACCTCCTGATATTTATTTGGCTTCGACCTTTGGAAGGGCTGTGGAGAGCTTCTCTTCCCTCTCTGTTCTGGTGGAGGGGGATGTTACTACACCACAGGTACAATCTTGACTGTTTTTTACTAAGAACACATTGTTCCCTTGCATGAGAACACAAAAAACTTATGTCTTTAACTGTAGGGATCAGAAAGCAATGTGTGACTCAAAGTATCCCAACCCTTCACACCACAGCTTTAAAATGTGACCAAGATGAAAGACACCCAGTGATATCCTTTCACAGCATATGCACAGATGGCATACACTGTGAGTCCCAGTCTCTCAATATGGCCCTAAGGATAAAATATTACATTTACTAATATTTTCAAAGACCTTCCTCCTGCAATATTAACCAACTCGTTTGTTTTGCTTTTTGTTTTAAACAGGCTTATGCAAACGCTGTTTAACCAATAATGAAGACAGGAAACTAGTTCCAAGTCTTACTACTTGGCTCAAGTTTCAACAGGAATCCAGCTAGGTGAAAAAGTCCACTGCCACATATTCCTACTCCACAACACACAAGCTGTGTTCACTAATGCCTCTGTGCTATTTGAGGGGAAAAGCAAGTGTGTGTTAGACTGACTCTGACCACCAGATCATCTTCTCAGGATGTGACTGGAATGAGAAACCCTCTAACTTCAAAACACCAGTTCCCACGATGCTGATGTTCCTGAAGTTCTCCCATAAAAGTGAGATTTGCATATACTTGATTTCTTCCAGAATACTCAGCTAGTCACATCCAGACAGCATCTAGCAGAGAAACCATTTATCTTGGCAAACTACTCTGATACCTGCAGTATTCTAATTTGACTAAAAAATCCTCCAGAATAAGTCAAAATTTCCATTGTGGTTCACTAGTATGACAAAAGGCAGAACAGTATTGGAGTGTAACCCAAATTAATCAGTCTGAACTTTTGCTTATGTATAGTATTACTTTTTCCTGCAGGGGAAAAAAAGAAAGGAGAGAGAAAGTCTCAAGGTTCCTTAATTTACTCTAGAGCCAAACTTTGAAGTAGCTTCCCAAAAGCTTCCCAAAGAGACCACTAACTTCATTGATATCAATACACTTGTTTCTGCCCAACAAGCAGCAAGTTTAGATGGCAAGAGAAGAATGGGTTTTAATCTCTTTCTGAAGGGCTGCAATGGCTGACCTAGTTTCTATTTATTACAGCTTTGTGTTTGTGTGATGCCATTTACATCAGTGCTAGCTGGTTGCAGCGCAGCACTCAAACTGCATCTTGTGCCAAACCTAAGAACAGGATTATATTCTCCCTAAGAGAATACACACACACAAAACAAATCTCTTATGCATTTTAGGATTATGTACAGAGTAGTACACCACAGAGAGATAACTATCTGGAAGTAGAAAGGTTTTCTTTGAAGGGGCCTCTGTACACAGCCCTTTTCTTTCATAGCAGGAACAGCTTTCATTTCCTCCACAGTCTCCCTGGAACTCTGATGAACCAACAGTGAAGATGGGAGAGGTGGGATGAACCTCTCCAACCAACCAGACTGAATGTACATTTAAACACACACTTTGTATACAAAGCAATATTCTTAACTGAGTAATCACAAAGAGAAATTAACTATTGCATCTGAACCTTTGAGCACAGTCAGAGTTGATAACTTCTAACAAGGGTATTCCCACTTGTATGTCTGCCTAGGATGGACTCTGGTCTCAGGCTGCATGCTGTTTAAAAGGTATAGTAGAAAAAGCATTACTAAAGTCAGCATTTTTTTCCTAAATAAAGAATGGGACCATGTCGTACTTTTCAGAACTATATGCAGGAAGTCATTTACAAGCTCCCCAGTCATGGTTCCACTTTGAACTCTTAACATCTTTAAGGGATTTGCTAGTATTTTTAAAAAGAAGAACACTTTTATCAAACAGCCTTCCTCTGTCTCAAAGCAGTTACTTAGAGAGTTAACAGAAGAGATCCAGGTGTACTCGCACTGTTTTTTAGTAAATTTTCTTATGCAGCACAGAGGCATTTTCCACAAAAAACTCACGAGTCTGAAACAATACCCAATTATCATAATCTACTAAGACCTGTATTTCAAAACATTTTAGAAGTGGGTTTGGATTGCTACTCAGCCAGCAGTCTCCAACCAGCCCAAGTAATCAGGAGTTGCAAAACTACTGAGAGAAAAATTAAATTACAGAGTGCAATGCTGCCATCTGCTGAAAGTTGCCTGTCTTAATGGTCTAATTGAGTTGCAGGCTTTTGAGCACTCAGAGCAGTTACTCACACATGTTTAATCTGAGAAATTTGAGGATGAGTAACCAATATTTTTGGATTTGTGCCTACAGATACAAGGTCAACTGTATTCAAGTACAGAATCTGTACTTCGCTCGAATGGGATGGCCACCCAACTCTTGGTAATAATCGCTGCTTCAATTTGTTGCCTGCAGAGCTGCACCACAGCCTTGCAGAAGGTTCTCGATCCACAGCAGGCCCCAAAAGTAATGTTTCATGCCTAGTGACAAATCTAGAACAGGACATCCAAGCTTGCAGCTTCCCCTGGCTATGCACAAGGCAAAGTTGCACATCAGGGTGGACACTTTTCCCTCCATCATATTGGGCTGGTGTTCCAGGACTGCACTCAGAGGTGGTTGACTTTTTAGGAAACTTCAAGTCCACATTTTTCCTTGCTCTTTTATTTCTCCGTATCTATTAATGGAACAAAAATTTGTCCTTTCCAAGTGATGGATATGGCCTTGCTGTAACTGCACAAATTCATCTCATTTGCCAAGAGACAAGATTTTTTTCAGCTGTGGGCCACACCAAAGTTTTTCACAAAGCAGATGTCACTAAAGAGGAAAAAAAAAAAAACTCAGAAGAATTGGTGTGAAAGTATCACAGTGTCATTTTCACTGTGACCCATATTAACTGTAGTAACTAAATTTAGGTAGGTGTTCAGAGCTCTCCCATGCACAACCACTACCCATGAAGCAGTCTGACATTCACGCTCTGTGCTCTGCTGTTTGATTAGCACGTCTCAGATAAATGAGACAAAGCGCTGCACCAGGATAAACTCTTCAAAGTGCATGCCAGATATTTTTGTTTCCATTTCACCAGTATAAATCTGAAACAACTCTGCTTAGCTGAATGGATATGGACCTCAATTTCTCTCAGTGTAAACCAATCAAGTGTGTGAGCCACTGCACTGAGTTCAGTCACCCATGGATTTACCAGATACAGATGCTTAGCAGTATAAGCCTGATTTGTCCATGCCTTGCACTGAGGCAAGAACAGAATTATAACATATCACTACTCAATGACAATAGTAGTTGATAATCACTTTGAACAGATTGTAAGCAATCTAATGGTAAACACTGTAGAGAAGAAATAGGTCTCTTCTGTGTACAGGAGGACAAACTCATCAAATGATGAATGCTACATAGCCTCTCTTTGTTACTATCTCTCATTTCTTCAAAACACTCACCAGAAAAATTCAAGCCTCAATCATACTATCTAATTCAGTGCAGCTCCACAGTAATTATAATGGATTCATACTGCATCACTTACATTGATAAAAGGAAATTACCAGGAGATTCCAGAAGCATTTTACTGGACTTAATTCCAAGCATAAACTTGTAAGTGCTCCACTGATGTCTGTCAGTTTGATTATGGTATAAATCACACACCAAGGAATACTTTCAACCACATATTTCAAGACTGTTTTAGTTCTAGCAGTAGCTAGTAAGAAGAGGAAAAAAGCCTTTGCTCAGAGATTTAAACATTCATCCTTAGCTTCATTTTCTTACAAGATGAAGAAAGTGAAATTTTAAGAAAAAAATGTCAGTCGATGAAATGTAGTAAGCTGGCATTTTACACTTTAGTTGATAACTTGTGAATGTTTACATTGTTTAACACAGACACAAGATGATAAGAGCTTATCAGTAAAACAAGACACAAAAACAGCATGCGTGGGAAACAGTCACAGGGACACTGAGCTACAGCAAAGACTCATTTAGTCAGAGCAGCTCATAAATACCCACTCAGTAAAGAATGAGCAAGAAGCATTTTTGCCGCATCAACGCTCATGTTTACAATTCCAGGCCAAGGGACAGTAAAGTCAGTAGATTTGATTACACAAGAGGCAGAAACAGCACTTTATTTTTTGTGCACAGCGAAATGGGCAACACAAGCTCAAAGCTGCAGCCACCAATACTACAGGACAAAGGTTTGTAGGTCTGAAGTCACCTCAAGGTTTCCTGCAAACCACCACCACAGTTAGAGTGATGCATGGTAACTTGAACTGACCACCAGCTAGGACTTCACAGACCATCGGTGTGGTCCATGAACATCAAGAAAATATCTGCAGAATCAAATGATCACATGAGATCCAAGCACAGGATGAACAGCACACAATGAATGGGAACATGAACAGGCAGGGCCAAGTTCTCCTATGATTTCAATGGATGCGGTTCCACTAACAGTGGCATTTTATTTTTTTAAACCTCCCACAGAAGCCAAGCCAGATGGCCAAATGCTGCTACTACTAATGCTCCTAATACCCCTGCAGGATTATTTATTGAGTGAGACAGCTAAGATCAGCACTTTCATAGTTAGTAATCACTACCAGTTTTTTCCCCACTTTGTCTGTATCAGTTACAATTTTCTTTCAGGATATGACTTGTTAGTCTCCAGTGCCTATTGTTCACATCTTCTCTGAGATTATTACTTAGCCAATGCAAGTACAATTGAATTTAGCTGTGTTGTTCTTATTTCAACTGTATCCAAGCCACAATTGTTATTGGAAACTTCTTGTCTAAGTTACTTTCTGAACTGACCCTTAAATCCCAATTTCTGATACTGTCCAGCGGTCATTTAATGGAGTAAGTTACAGGAATTTTTACCCCATTATCCCATGGATGAGCTTCCTGAGAAAACAAACAACTTAATTAGTAGAAATATTCCATATGAAAATTAAATACAGTTCAACATGTGTTTCAAACCAGCATTCACTGCAGACATCAAGGAACTGCTGTTTTGCAATTATAACACTACACAACTAAGTGATCCTGAAGCAACAGCTCACCATGGGTCACATCTCATGAGTGCTGCTGGCTGTTTTCTTTAGCTCCTGGCTCTATAGGTCACACACCAGTAATACCCCATCCCAGTTCTGAAAAGCCTGGTATGCAACAAGCCAAGGCAATCTATGCTCTAAAAACAATTTAAAAATGTCCAAGCAAAGAATTTACTGTGCTAATGGCTCATTCTATTTGCCTTCATTTGCATCTCACTTGTGGAAGGGACCTGGTACTCCTTGTTCCAAATGAAGCAAATGGAAGCCAAATCACTCTGCCACAGTGCCATCCAAACACATCTGTTAGGACTACTTTGCCTACTCTTGGGTTTTTTACCAGAAGGTTAAAATGTTATCAAATGGCACATAGGAATATTGTTTGGGTGGCTCTCTATGTTTAGAGTAGGAACAAAGCACTGCTTTAAATCAGCATCCAAAGCTATTTAAACAATAAAAAAAATGCAAAGGAAAAGCTCGGAAAAACAAGTTGGCACAAAGTTATCTTCTTCCAGTGCATGATGCCCCTACCAATGGAAAAAAAAAAAAAAAAAAAAAAAAAAAAAAGGGAAAAAAAAAAAAAAA
>VXBB01017329.1:41957-76245 GCA_013399915.1 Illadopsis cleaveri
CAAGAAAAAAAAAAGGCAAGAAAAAAAAAAGGCAAGAAAAAAAGCTTTTAAAAGTCAAGTCACAGACATTTATTAGATGAAGGACCGAAGGAGCATTGTGCCCATTACATCCTCTCACCCAGCGGCCACAGAACAGAAAGTCCTCTCCAAAACGACGGCTGCCAAATGCAGCAGCCTCACACGTTTCACTGGTCAGTGCTCACAAATACATACAAGGGAGATCATTCTGCTCCTCTCATTTCAGGTGTCATCCAGGAAGACCATTTCCACAGTTTTAACAGTGACCAAGTCAAACTGCTGGTGTTCTTCTCTGCAATTGTATTTTGCGGTTGTATTTCCATTTCCTTTACCATGTATGCATAAGCAGGCCTCTTTTTGGTCTGAATTATTTACCCTATAATTTGCGCTTCTGTTTTCAACTAGTATTTACTGGTGAATCATGCCAAAAATCACACATACTGAATATTGCAGTGGGTCATACTTTAAAGCCCCATAAATTTTCTGGTTTCCTTGCAGCCAGACATAAGCTTCCCATTACTTTGGGCCAAACTTTATCCTCTTGTGGAACATGAAGCAAATTCACAGAACTCACTGAAAATGCACCCACTCTACTATACATTAATACTACATTTGAAAAACAGGCACTTCAGTCTTGATTCATTGACAGGTTGGCTTCTACTTTTGGAAGCATTCAGAGGACAGAGGTTATTCCTCCAAGAACACTTCAAATCCATTACATTTGTAATAAGAGGTCTGTTTGCTAGATATCTTTTACAATACCCAGATGCTTAGAATCAGGCAGACAAACACCAACATCAGGCAGGCAAACACCAACATCAGGCAGGCATCCCTAAACAGCTCTAAAAATTTGCCCAAGTGTTACAAGAATTCTGCCAAAGGGCTACAGTTATTAGGAACCCACAGACAATTACCCTAATTTTTATTAAAGATATTTGCCCTCAATCACAAAGATACATAATAGCACTCCTAGTACCCACAATGAAGCAAAAGCCTCCAATTCCATAAAAAAAAAAAGAAAAAGAAGTCTTTTCAAAGATACTATATGTTAAGAAATTGAGAAATAGCAGCATAACCAAGCATTTCCTTTATCGTAATAAAAAGCAGTATTTTTTTGGCTAGGTTACAGTGGCTCAGGGCCACTGAACTGGCCTAAGCTGCAACCACCTACAGCCACCTGAGCCACCCCAGGAAGTATAGCACTTCCTGCCACTCACCAGGGATTTACAGGAGCCCAATCACAGCTGTACTGAGACAAAGCAATAAGTGTGGGCCTCCTGTCACAGTGGAAACCCCTCAGAGCACTTGACCGAAGTGGGAGATGAGTTGAACCCTTCAGTAGACAGTTGGGAGTATAGGGAAATGCAGGTGGGGAGGGAAGCATCTGGAGGGATGTTTCTCACCTTCCCTAAAGCACTGCCAGCTTCAACGCAACCCCTTAGCTTTTGAGGTTGAGTCCCTCCTGTGAGGAGGAAGGTGGGGCAGAAGCAAGGTCAGGAGACAGAGAGGGGCAAAGTGGCTCAGAGCATGAAAGAGATTAACTTCCCAAACCTGGATCCAGGCACCTAATACAGACACCCTAAAAAGCACCCCCAAATCGAGCATCATTTTCCTACAAAATTCCCCTGAGCCCCGAGATAGATATATTTTCACTTCCAAGTGACACAACAATGTTAAAAAAAAAAAAAAAAAAAAAAAAAAAAAAAGTGAGGCAGCTCACTGAAAAAACGGCATAAACTTGCATTGTTAACAGCTTTTCAATATTAAATGGCTTTTAAATGTGCTGGCACAAGTATGTGTCTTTCCTTAAAGACAGATGTATATCCCTCTTTACACAGCATATAAATGGTGCCTAAAATTAAGATGTATAGTTCATCAATTGTCATCTCCATCTCAGTGGGTAGAATAAATGGAAAATGAATGCAAGCAATGAAGTCAACTGACTCTGAGACCTCACAACTGATTTTGAATGCTTGTGTTTATTGACTGACAGCTTCTCTTCACAAAACTGGTAAACAATCTAAGTTACACCATGCAGCTACATGAATTCCAGCACAAATGCTCCTTAAAAAATTTCCACCATATTTTCAAAAGACAGGTTTTTAAATTATTGCTTTATCTTCTTCCACAATCTTCCTATGTATATTTTATTATATATATAGTTAAATTTCCAGAAGTATTTCTTCACACTGCCATAAATCTGCTACCCCATGCATAAAGATCTCTGAACTAAAGCAGCCTGTACAGGCTCAAAAGCCTACATCAAGGGAACATCCCTTTCCCCAAAATTTGTAACTACAGACTCTCTCACTACCCCCTTCCATTTCAGCCACTTCCCCAGCTTGTTCTTCCTCTGGGTTTGGTTTAGCTTGTTTTGCTGTATTTTGAGACTTCTCCAAGGTTTCAAATATTTAGGCTGCACCAAAACTATTTGAAGAAACCAAGAGTCTTTTTCCACCTTAAAAGCAGAGCCCAACACAGCAAACTCAGCATAAGCAAGAAAATTAAATGGGCATAAAATCCATGACTGATTGTCCATTTCCTTCCTTTTCCAAACCAGAAAGCTGAGCTCTCTAACCCTCCCAACACCAGCTTCAAACCCTAGAGAGACCAAGGGGTCTCTTATATTGCCACACTAAAGTAACCACTCAAAACATACGGAGAAGAAAAACCTGCCTCTTGAGTTCTCTGTTTGCTCAAGCAAAATGGACAGGCCAATTTGCTTTCTCTAGCAACTCCATCCTAGCTTGGCCTGACTAGCTAACACTTACTCATTTGTTTTTCACTGCCCTAGGCAGCACACTCATGTAGCTATAGCCAGACAGGAGGATTTTTAAAAAATTCTTTTTAATAACTTCCTTACCTATGTTCTTCTATCTGACACCCCCCTGTTTTCTCCTTCTTTGTGCCCATACCCTTTCTCTTTTATTCTTGTTCCCTCCTTATAGCATCCCCTTCACCAGCTTCAGAGAGCAATGCATTAAGTCTCTCTTTGTGAGCTTGCTTTTCTACTCCTCTTACAAGCTCTTCTCACTTCTCCAACTTCCATCAGCCTGTATCAGCCCCACTGTGCCCCTCATCACTCAGCCCTTCTCTTCCCCAAGGAGGCTTCCACATGGATTTTTTTTTTTTCCTCTTCTCACTACCCTTAGCTTATCTTTTCTCCACAAAAGCAGAGTATTTCTATTTGGTTTAAGAGTTCTCCCACACAGTTTGCAAGCAACTACACTTCATTCCTCTCCTCCCAGCTACTGTTTCCAAGTCCACTACCTCCACAGCCTCCTCTCCACAGTGGGAAGCAGCCACCTGGACTTCAGGCAACTCTGCATGAAAAGTGAAAAATTGTTTAAGAGAATCTAAGTCAGGCCTGCTACACCGGAACTTTGACACAGGACTGAATTCAAAGAGACTTAAAAAAAACAGGATACACCCCATTCACCTCTGTTACTCCAAACACCACGGATCAATAGACTTCAATTTCAGAAAGCTCCTCAAAATGTTACATACAACGGACAAAGTTGGTTGTGGAACCCAAAACAAAACCAAAATGTATCTATACCTCCCGAGGACTTTGTTTCCTAAGCAACCTTTGAAATTTTGGCCTATTGTTCTCTACAGTGCACAACAGAGCATTCAGCAAGTGGTTTCTATTTTTAGGACGTCGTGGAATGTTTTTCTTTCGTCTTTCTCGCTCTGTGGGACCACAGTGCCATCTATTGGGAAAAGCTATAAAGAGCAGACATTGGCTGTTCATTATTTGCAAAGACTCCAAGTATTTATTACTTTGTTTTCATAACAATTAGGTAGGCCAAGTCCTTACCATAGGCTTTTAAAGGTATTTGTTAGGATTTTCAAACCTCAATATTATGGAAAATTCCAGACTTGTATATTTTAACTAACTTAAGCAAACACTTCAGAACCTCACAATCACAACAGTACTAACATGCCAGAGACAAGAGTTGCCACTCTTAGAAATAAACATCAGGAAGGTCTACCCTGCATCAGCCTTTCTTTCTTAATCCCACATTTGCCACTGCAGTGGGGCTCCTTATCTGACCAAGATCATACAGGGATAAACACAAACTCTGCACCCTAACCTGATCATTATTAATCGTCCAAGATCAAGCAAGAGATACATCCTTGAAAATTCTCCTTCCATCAATAAGTGGCACACATCAAGCTCTCCTACATCTATAAGCAGGTCCTCTTTCTTTCTGCAGTCAGTGGGAACTCAGAGCAGCCAGAACAAGCCTGTAGAGTACTCATAGTCCATACTCAACATTAAACAAAAAGCAGGACAAATTTTGAGAGGGACCTTTTAAAAAAGGATTTCAGAAGAATTCCACAGCAGTTTGGGAGATCAAGGCCTGCAGGCATGCTATCCATGCCAGGCAATTAAACAGAGAAAGAGAGAGGCAGACGCTAAAAAAGGCAGGCCCCTAGATAAGCCAGGCAGCATGGAAGACTCACCATGGGGAAGTCCTTCTTCCTGAACACACTTCCAGGAGCATCCAGGGCCCATGACAACCCCTTACTAGGTGAGAGGAAGCTGAGACAAGGACTCCCCTGGCTACCACCTCAAGGGTACTGATGAACACTGGGCAGTGGTTCAAGACAGGAGCACAAGCTCTGGCACCTGACTTTTAAAAGGAAAACGAGGCACAGGTGAACTGTGTTACTGTTTGGGGAAGAGGAGGAGGAAGAGGGAAGGTGGGATTTCCTCTCCCTAGATCACAGTGCAGCTGGCACTTTGCATCGCTCACACACAGGTGCTTTCCAAATATATCACATGGCTACACTGAAGATTTAGAAAATTTGCTAGTGCTAATACGCAGACATTGGGAACTCTCCCATAATGGTAAGGTGTCTATGCCTACATGTACTGATATACCTAACTAAATACACGTCTTTATGCAGAAGATGCCACCACATAGCATTAGAGCATAAACATACAAATCAGGACCAAAATGCCTAATAAAAAACCAACTTAGCAAAATAAAAATATACTTTCTTTTCATAAGCCTGTAAGCCACCTAATTTTGAGGAAAAAGTTGCAAATACAAGCAACAGGCCGGGGCCCTCCTCATTTCACCTCATGAGAGCCGCTGCCACCAATGCTGGAGTCCAGCTCAGCACCACACAAAACACAACCTGGAGAAACCCTGCCCAGGTCCAACTATCATCCCCTCCCGGGGCACACATTCACCACCTCTGCCTCCCCACAGCAGCTCCTGGGGAAGGGAATGAGGCAGAATCACTGAGCTCACCCCAGCATGGCACCCTTCCTGCCCAGGATCTGCACGGCCTCCCCAGCCCCACTGCAGCATTGCCATGGGCTGGGCAGGAAGAGACCCCCACAGCCAGCACCACCCAGGGCTCACCACACCTCACAGCTCTGCCTCTCTCATGCTTTAGCAGCCATTCACTTTATGTCGAAAACAGCCATCGGATAAACAACATGCTCATTTTCCTGGGATTTCCAGTAAATCCACATAAATTGTCCTGATTTAGCACGATTTTCAGTGTGAAATGCCCATCTTGGAACATGCTGCCTTCAGGTGTCAAGGCCCATCAACAAGAGCAGAAATGCAAACAAGTGTTGCCTCGTGTAGGGATTGTTTCTTTTTACATTTTTTTCCAGAGTCAAGAATCAGTAAAAGCCAAAGTACAGACTACAGACATGAAGGAGACTTTGTGGAGGAGGTCATAGCACTGTAAGCTCCCACTGCATGTCCTGGCTGCTCTCTGGCATCATGGAGACATGTCACAGAACAGCTGTGCAGGCAACAAACAAAACACCTGCTTCACGGACCCTGAATGTGGCAAAAATCATGTAATCACTTGCCCAGCAGGCCAGAGCAAAACCCTAAATGTCAAATAGCAGTTCCTCCTTGGCAGGAGGGTGCAGGAGCTGCTGCCTGTTCCTGGAGACCTACCATGTAAAAGGAAGTAGCACTTCCTGAGTGCACTGTCCCCACTCAGTTTCTTAAAGACGTCTCTGTCCAAGGAATGGAGTCGCTCTCCCTTTCTAATGATTTGTGGTTTGGGCTCTTTTTCCACAGCAAAAACAGCATTTTCATTTTTGTGTATTCCCAATACTTGTGCAAATACTCCTCTGTAGAGTCTCTACTCCTCAGCACTGGGACATGGATATCCTGGCACAGAGAACATGAAAATGAGGGCAAGCAAAAGATGAATTTTATTCATCCTTTGATACATTACAGATGTCTCTTGTTCATTTACGTTTCCTTACCTGCTTCAGGGATTACCAAACCACCACTGAAAGCAGTGAAGTTAATGCGAAATTCAGAGGGGACAGAGTAACCAAAACACAGAAGAAAGGACAATTAAAGGCCTTAAAGTGGCACTTCGGGGAGTTAACGCCTGCAGTACAGGTAAAGGGCTAGTATGGGCAATAGAGACACTTCTGGCTGCATGATCTTGAGGGCCTCTTTGAACTTTTTGGTATAAACTGCATTGTGAAAGCAGCAGACTAGATATTAACGTAGAGGGGAGTTCACAAGATCTGGGCCTAAACATCCAGGAAGTGTCCTGCAACTTTCTCCATTAGGGAGCTGCCGTTTTCCCATGGCCCTGCTGCCTTTCTTAAGTGGTGAAATCAGAAATCATTTGAAATATTTTCCTTCCTTCTACAGTGCATGCATTTGTTAAGCATTACCCAGGCAATGAGCAGTAACAAAGACTGTCACCACCAAAGGAGGCAAAATGGAGAGATGTTGTCACCGTTGATTGCAGCGATTGCACCAGTCGAGCATATACTTGCACTCCGTATGAAACAACACGGCATAAAACAACCTTTATTTCCTGCAAGTTCTCACTCACAAGCAGCGCTGAGGAGGAACACGTTTGCTCCTGCCCAGCGACAGCGTGCCCTGAATCCTGTCCCCCTCAGCGCGGACAAGTCCCTGTGGGCACACACTCGCGGGACGCAGGCACGGGCGGCTCCCGGTGCGCCCCGCAGNCCCCCTCCGCCGCCGGGCGGGCGGGGCTGCGGGCGGGGCGGGGCGGCGGTGGCAGGTGACGGGCGGCAGCTGCACGGCCCGACCGCCCTCCGGCAGCCCGAGCCGCTGCTGACGGCCTTCGGTAAAAGGCGTTGGGCGCTGGGTCAGCGGAGCTCAGCCTCACGGTCGCGGGCAGCCATGGCGTGATGATGCACCCTCGGTCATGCTCAGGACCAGGCCGCAGCGAAAAGTAACCACTGATTGCCAGGGAGCTAATGTTGCTATCTGTAACATCGCCGCTGTGTGTGACGTGAGGGATGCCTGGCATTCTCGAAACAAGTGATTGTTCAACACTAACTGTGCATTATTAAAGTATACATCCAACATGGGTTTATTCTGCAGTCAGATCTGTCCCACCTTATGTGGCAAAAAGATGGTGAACATAATCGTCGTCAGCAGATATTTAAACCCAAGCGTGACTCCACTACCTCTCTTCCCCCATGATCCCCATGGTAAATGAGGCCACACTTTTTGAACAGAGAGGAGGTGCTTCTCACTTGCCAAGAAAGTTTTCCTCTTGTTGATATTATTACAGTGGGCATTACCTAACATATATTTCAGTGGTATACACCGTTGACAGGTGAAGCAGCATGCAATTGCTGTAGGTGATCCTTGATGAAGGTGTATGGCATGGGGAACTGACAGTTCATTTCTTGAGAGAAATTTTCCATCATCACATAGATATACCTATGGTATACCAGAAAACGGCAACAGTCTTCATTACCATTAACATCATTGCAGTAACAGTCTAAGATTGCTGCAGGGGGGGAAAAAAGGTACTATGGAGAGTGTAGTTTAAAAAGTATATGACCCGGTCTCAATATTTAGCTTGTATTTTTTTGTTAACATATATTTGTTGCTGGACACAAGCTTGTAAATTTAAGTTTCTAACATGTCTGGTGATTGAGGAAAGTAGAAAAATAAAGTAAGTGGTGTTCAAAATGCAGTTTTTTCCAGTAACCCTTTTTTCCTGTACCCTCAATGGGAAAAATATGAATTATTTTCATGTAGCAGTTTTGTGCTTCAGTACTCTTGCACTTCTTTGGCAGCAAAAGGTTACACATTGAGTTGTTACCTTTGCATAAAAGGAACGATCAGGGCCAGAAGGGTGAACAGAAACCTCGGGTGCTGGAACAGGCTTTGATGGATGTGAAGAGCCATCGTGAAACAGACTAGCAAGTAAAATCCAGGCCCCAATCAGTTCCTGTGGTGTATGAGGTGAACTTATTTACTTGGTTGTCACAGAGACTGCAACACTGTTTTTTTTTCATTGCCTCTCCAATACACTTCACAGAAATAGAGTTTCATAGCCTTTCATGCAATGCAGTTATCTGCATTCCTTAGCCTCACTATTATATGCATGAAGTGGCAATTAACTTCATTTTTCAAAACCTACTGTTTTTCAGAATGTTGCAGAAAATGTTACCCTGTGATAATAGCCTCAGCCTTGTATTAATGGTGAGTTTTGTAAGTGAAGTTTGTTTTCTCCTTGAGTAGGTTTAACTGTCAGGTTTTCATACCTCATGCCAGCCACAAAATGGATTTATGAGCCTGCAACTGAGAAAGTTTTTTCTGCTGGTAATAGTACCTTGTATTCTGCCTGGTGGGGAAAAGTGGAGACTAGGGATTAAAGCAGTGGTTGTGAACAAAAGCCCTGCAGTTAAAACTGGTACTTTAATACCATGATGAACAAGGATTGGCTCAATCAATTCCAGGATCTGTGTTTTTCTCTACTGTGACTCTGGAGATTCTCTTGGATTTTATGTCCAATAAATGGAGTCTTGCTCTGCAATACAAGTAACTAATGATGAGGCAGAGGTTTTCAAAACCATGATCATTAACTAGAGTGTCTGCACTTCTCCAGTCCTGCCAATCTGGGTCATAATCTCCTAAGTGAAAGTGCATTTTAAATAGAAGCTGTCTTTCCTTCACAGCTAAGTACGGAACAAAAAGTACCAGAAATGTACCTGCCTGTAAGTTCAAAAACAGGCCTTATGGATTTGCTGTGTGGTGGTGTCTCACCACAGCTGTTCTGTTGGTAGAAATTCCATGTGCTAAAAAAATGATGTGGTGGTGGTGTTTTGTAATTGAATAAAATAGTAACTACTACTATGGACTTATTTCAGAGGAAATTACTGCTAGTCCCATTGTGATTGTATTAATACAGTGGAACTGTAATCCACATGTGGATTTTTTTATCCCAAAATGAATGGATTTTTTTTCCTGTTTTATAAATTACATAATGAGTTTAAACTAAACTGCAAAGAAATGAAAGAGAAATGAAGGTAAAACAGCCACTCTTACAAATAATTAATAAAAGCACAGTATTAGCTCAAACTCACACTGCATTGCTTTCTTCTGGTGGAAAATTACAACAAGTATGAGTTAAAGAACTCCCAATTTTGTACTGCTCATCATGCTGAATTTCAGGCCTGTAGCTGCACTGCTCATATATGCAAGCCATGGAGAATGTACCACTCACTTTTAACCAGATCATTTTACCACCTTATACCCATACACATTCACCCACTAAGCACAGTGTAGATAAATGTGGAAGACTGAGATACGTCAAGAGCAAAGTGCTAAGGTATTGTAATGTCTTGGGATTTTTTTTCTTTACTCACTCATTTCATGTGTTTGGAGTCTGAAAAATGTTTATGGATTTCTTTATTAAAAAAAAATAGGACTGACAGGGAAGAGAGTGAGCAGTCCTATAGCAACTGTGTAGATCTTGAACAGAAACTTGTGAGTGAATAAAGACTAATAAAGATCTGGGAAGTCTGGTTCTTTTCAGTTTCTTGTTTGCCTGACAATTTGATGGCAATATGCTGCACTTTCCCAGAGGGCATCAGGGTCAGCTCTCCACAAGCCCTGCTGTAACATTGGCAGAGCAGATCAAATTAAGATGAGCATTTATGAACAGCTGCTCTTGATCTTACAAATGCAGGAGACATCTGTATTTTGGCTACTTGGCAAAACAAGATCCCAGTATTTTCAAACAAATACGCATATCACAAACATTCAGCCTTAGAATGTTGAAGGGAGGTTTCTATATTAGACTTGAAAGGAGTGAATGCCCCAGCCTCACCCGTTTTTTCTGACTATGTAACGAGGCCATTTTTGTAGAGGGGTAATGTACATACTCCAGCTGATGCAGCAAAGAGAATTAAGAAACCCTCTGTGGGCAAAACCCAGTCTCCAATAAAAATATATATTTTAAAACCACTAGTCAATTATTAGCCAAGCTGCTGGAGCATTAGTACTCTCTATGAAGTAACCTTTGGCTGATGGACCTGTCCCCGTTGACATTGAAGCCTGAAGACACCTCTCCTACCAGCCAATCCCCTGAGCACTGGGGTTGGAATCACGGGCAGTCTGCTCACGGAAAAAGCACTCTGCAAATTCTAATATCTCAGGCAAAAGTTTCTTAGGTGGTGGACCATGGAGCTTCTTGTGAATGTAGGAAAATGGATAGAAGAAAACAAAACTGCCTTTTTGCCACCTGTTTGCAACAAACTTATGTAAGTAAATGAAGATTTTATTTTTTTACCAAGTTATTAGATATACAAACATTCCTAGCTATAAGAGGAAGGTGCAACAGTGCATACATGATAAAGATTAATATGGAACCATTGTTCCTCTCAGGCTGCAGCCAGAGAGCTGTTCCAAAGAGCAGAAAGTGAGTGAAATCTGATTTTCAGTAACTCAGCAGAAGCTGCAAAGATCAACTTGAGTACAAGATACTTGGCTCAACCCAAAGTCCCTTGTAGACAGGGAGACTGAGTTACAAGAATTTGTGTCAGGCTCTTTGACAACAAATTTCTAGAAATCAGAAGAGATGGCATCACATCCAAAACCAAATTACAACCTGAGGTAGCTAAAGCTGCTGGGAATCATTCCAACATCCACAGCCAAAGCTGCAGGAGCAATCAAAATCAGAAGGATATATCACTGAAAAACAAGGAGAAAGGAAGGGCAGTGGTACTAGATGACCAGATTTCCAGGGCATTTCCAGATCTGTCAGGGCAGGAGGGTAGGGAGCCTGAAGGGGCAGTTTACAGCCGTTTATAGTATTCTGAATGAGACAGCTAATACAAGGAAAAAAGTGTGGGCATTATGCAGTTGTATGTACATCATGCATATTCTCTGTGTCAAAGCTTGTGAACAAATTCCAATGTAAATTATCCAATGTGTGTCAAAATATTAACAAGGGTTTCTTTTGTCAGTGAAGCTGAGGAGAAAACATTTTCTCTAAAACTCTGTATGCAGAAAGCTTTCATTATTAGAAAGTATTCTCTCCAAGAAGTGATATAGACCTAGGTTTTATAAAGAAATTAAAATGCATTTTCTTAGCTTTAATTTAAAAAAAACCCTTTCTTTGCAATTTTAATCATTAAATAAAATCAAAAAATATGCCTCTTGCCCTCCCCTTAAGTGCTATCTCTCATGAAAAGCTGAATGGACAGTAATGTATCAGTGATATTAATTTCCATTCACAGGTGCAAGGGTTACTTTTCAAAGCAATGGTTACAAGACAAAGAAAAGGTAAAGAGTACATCCTTACTGCCATGTCTGTGTTAAAACTAAAGCTGTACGTAGAACTGACAAATTCTGAAACTTGAATCACTACAAGTGTTCCCATTTCTTTCATTTTCAGAATGGATTTAGGAAGCGTTTTATGAAGCGTATTCATTTCTGAAGTTTACCAATGATAATGAGAGAATTTTAGTATTTTACATATATGGAATATTCATGTGTTTCTTTCCTTATCTGTACGATGAACTTTTTTGTTTTTACTGCACTGTTCTGTAGTGCTTACTAGTAGTTCTGTGTAAACCTTGAGTAAATCTGGAATATGATGTCTGTCATAGATCTTTGCCCATAAACATTTTAATAAGCTACAGTGAAACAAGACACATTTTTTGTGATAAAAAATTGCATAGTTTAAAACAAAATCAATTTTTCNCCCCGCAGCAGCCACTTCCCCGGGCCCTCTCCAGCGGGCCCACGCTACCGCCAAGGCTGCATAATTTTTCCCCGCACTTCTGTCCTCCTCCCTCCGGAGCGCCGCCAAATCCCAAAAAAAGCCCGTTCTGCCTCCCAAAAAGCTGTGTGCTCCAGGTGAGGCTCGAACTCACAACCTCGGCATTGCTCGGCTTTGTACTGCTGTATAAGTACCGCGCGCTAACCGATTGCGCCACTGGAGCCCTGACACCATCTCCTCCAGAACGGTTTATCAAGGGCTCGCCCGGCCCCGGCGGGGGAAGGGCAGTACACTGCTGTCTGCACCCCGTGCTGAGCGGNCAGCATTGCTTTCGCCTGTGTAGAAGGAGAGAAAAACCATCTACTGCATGGATTCTGAGTCTAGCACCACCTGCACCTGGTGCTACCTAAATGCTTTCAGGATTTTCCAAAAGGTTTTAGGGGATTTTTCCAAGTAGCAACCAATAGATTTTCAACATTTTTTCGAAGGCTTGATCCTTTGTGTGCTGAGTAGAGATGTGTAAGGCAATCTCACCGTGTCCTACTGCCTCATTGGAAGGCAACCACTGCAAAATTTAAGCAACTTAAAATTAACAGTTAAAACTAGGTGTCTCAGCAAATCAGTAGGGCTTCTGAAGTTATTACAGCTTTTATGACATTGTGTTCCATACATTTGAGAGGATCACAATTTTTAAATACCTATTTGGGATTGCAGCACAAAACCTCAATTCCTGAATTACTGCCTATTGAGAGTTTTACCAAAGTCAAGAGAATGATACATCTAATTAAATTGCAGCTCTGACACTCTATTTTAGTGACACTATCTTGCAAGTTTAAATGCTGTTTAACCTCAACAATGAGGAATTAGTGCAAAATCAAACCCATTGGCACAGTTGATTTTTACAGGTACTTCTAAAGCTCTTCTGAGTTCAGAATATGATGCTTACCAAAGGGACAACTAAGTGTGGTCATGGACCATCTGATTCTTTGTAGTCTTATAATGTTTTTAAAGGGTTACCTGCTAGTATCATTTTCTCTATGTGGATAAGAAATGTAAGAGTATAGGAAATCTAATAGTCCATTAGTTAGCTCCTCATTCTAACAATAGTACAGTCAAGTAATTTTCTTGTCCCTGAAACCTTTACAATACTCTTAACTGCATTTTGGCAGTCTTAACTGAAACTGCTTTTCTTTGTTATGATATTTCTCATTAACTTAAGGCAACTATATTAACCAGATAATTTTATTTAGCAACTTTATTTTAGGACAAAGTTACATATTGGAGTTCCTGCTCATATTTCATAGCTGGAACATTTTGATGGTGTCAGTACATATTTGTTAATGATTGAATGATTAACCCATAACCTGTTTATTATATAAAGTCTAGGTAAATTTATGGGATAACAGAATTAATCATAGATTTGCCAAATTAAGAAGTCAAGCAGTAATTGTTTTAAAGCAGTATTTTCACTTTTACTTAGTGAACTAATAACAATACTGAATGTTTATTAAAAAAAAAAAAACAAACCATCTTAACAGTAGACTACAAGATACCCACAGATTGCCTTTCTCTTATTCTATTCTTCAGGGTTCATTTTCATTTATTTCATTAATTATTATCTGTATTGTTGCTGTTTGGGTCATCCTGCCTACTTTAGTAGAAGTGTTCATTAATGCAGAAGCATTGCAACGTGCTGTTAAAAATGAATATTAAATCTATGTGGTACGAACAAATTTGGATTTCAGTTCCTTATTTTATGATGAGAAGATGTGAAGCCCAGTGCTGTAAAATATACAGCTAGCTATGGAGAAAACAGTCAGTTCTAATTCTTCAATTTTGTTTTACCAAATAATTTTTCACTGTTACTTATTAGGTCTGCTTTACTAGTCCCCACTGTGTTGGTCATTATCATTTAAATACCCTTCACAGAAAAAGTGATAGAGGTAGCAGATTGAACATATATGTGCAACCACTCAGAACAGCATCTGTCAATTAAGGCTTTCAAGGTGCTGACACAGGGACACATTGTTGTTCCCTGTGTTTCAGGGGATCATGGCCCTGCTGGTTCCACATTACTGCCCAGAACCTCCTCATTGCAAAGCACAGGTTCACACACCTCAGTTCACTTGTCAAACAGCGGAAGAACAAATTTTGATTCACAGCTAACAGGCCTGATTTTGAGGGGTCTTTTTTAGCAAAGGAAAACCTGCTGCCTTACTTTTTATTAGTGTGAATGGACTGAGAGGTAATTGGGGTGATAGCCGTTCCTTGTGATAGCTGAAAGGAATGCTCATTGGGGCTCTTAAGAGGGGTAGAATTAAGAAATGGCCTGTAATCTCCTTTTCTGAAATAGCCACAACCACAACGAAGACACTGTAACATTGTTCCAGCTTAGCAAAACCAATATAAGCAGAACAGAAATTAGCTGGCAATTCCTACCATCAGTATCTCTGGTAATTCTACCAATGTAGGGGAGGGGGGGGGAAGTATGTTTCTCTTTATTAACTTTTAAAAGTTTACCTTTACATAATCAGCTCAGGTTGAAAAGCCTTTTTTTTAGTTCCTGTCTCTTCAGTAACATTCTTTATCTTTTCAATTCAAAGCTCTTTTCACAGCTGGCAGCTATTGGTGACCCATTTTCGTAGCTGGAGGCATTGAAACACCAGGAGGGAGATAGTTGGCCTCAGGTCACCCAACAAGACAGTGCCAGAGCAGAGAGATGCATCCAAGGTCTTAGGAGTTCTTACTGGCTGCTGCTTTTCACTCAACTGTTTCATTGACTCACTGTCCTAAAAGAATTGAAAAAAAAAAAATAAATAAAGAACATTATGAACAGAGGTAGCTTCAAAATGTCACTTTCTTTTCTAGGCATCGCTATCAATTAAATGTGATGTTTGTTGGAGGGCCAAATGAAAGGAAGGATTATCATATTGAAGAAGGAGAAGAGGTAACTTATATGTTGTTTATATTATTCTGATTTAATCTTTAATGATTAAATGCAGCTACTTTTGAAGCTACAGATTAGGAATGCCAGACTCAGTGATGTTGTATTTATTAGATCTATTCATAGGCTTTAACAGAATCATTCACCAGAACCATACACCATCTGTGTATTTTGTTTGAAACAAGCACATGAGATCAGATCTGTTTTGCTGTAATTCATTTCCAACAGGAAACTAGAAAAAATGTTCTGACACATCAAAGTGTCTCACTTCAACATTTTGGAACAGAACTTTAGGAAAGTAATGATATTTTTAAGCAATATTTTGTTGCAGAAGATTGATCTGTATTTCAAAAGTAACTTTGACATTCAACAGTCAAAAATATTTTAATTCACTAGAAAACACTTTTTTGTGGACTTTGTGAAAATCATCAGCTTTTCAGTTTTCATTTGAATTTGGAAAGTTAAAGAAAATAGTCTCTAAATATTTTTCAAATCATTCTCCTGTGCTCAAAGCCATTCCAGTTTTGAGTTGTGAGTAGCCATGGTGCCAAATGCCTCACAGAGGAAAGAAAGAGTAGAAACCTAACAAAATTGTAACAATTTACACCTTCTTTGTTTACTTCCTTTTGTCTTAAAATTGCTTGCTTGGCCTGGGGACTTTGCCACTGGCTCTGAAAGAATCTTAAGGGAAAGCGGTTACTAGAGGCCTGGAAGTAAGGCTGTCAGGATGGAGGCAATTTGCCTTGCTTCCCAGCAGAGTATTTTAACTTCATGCCATTCCAATGACTTTTGATCACCTACTTTTAAGTACCTTTGGAAACTCAAGCCTAAGCATCTACATAGTTTAAGGAAGAAGTGGGTCAAGTTTCAGTAAATCCTTTCAAAGAGAAAGAAAAATTCATTTACTAATCATTGAACCATTTCTCCCCAGACCCACCCCAGCATTTCACAAGAGCCTTCATTGATTTCCTGTTCTAACTGTGTCATGCACGTGTGTGTGGTCCTTACAGACACACAGCTCTGGAAGAACAGATGCAGAGTTATCCTTGGGTGACTCCCACCCGTGTTGGATTGTCACCACCATCTCCCAGCCCACCTGTGGCTGTGGGCACAGGCACATCCATCACGTGTGCCAGGTCACCAACACACTCCACTGTGTCTCTTCTCATGGGCTGTTCAGCAAGAAATCTGGAAGCAGCCAGGACCAGACCATCCTTTCTTTCCTTAAAAGAAAAGTTAGGCTGATTTAATTTAACTTTTTTTTTCTCATGTTGCAAGATGTTCCTGTATTTGTGCATAACTTGGCCTACCCTTTTGTAAACTCTTTATATGTCTTCTGAACAATATAAAAAGTTAGCCATATCTATAAAGGCATAATTTTTAATTCACTGCTGCATACTGGTGGTAATGCTAACTCAAGTGGAAATAAGGTTTTTTAGGTATCAGTACATGCTCATTTACATGGTAAGCTTACAATTACTTAGAAACCAAAAACAGAAACATAACAACCCTATCATGTTGGAAAAATTGGCAATACACACATCAGAAGTATTTTCAGTTATGTACCAGTTTTAACATATGGGCCAATTTTGTTCCATTTTATAAAAGTACATTATAGTTATTCATTGCATTTTACCACAGCTTTTTATCAGACACATTTGCACCTTCCTGTGATCTAACTTAGAACCATGTTTCTCATTAGAGAAGAATTGTGGGGTAGAGAGTATCCTAGCAAAAGGGCATATTCCTAAATTAGATTTGAGATTTAAAAAAAAAAAAATTCAAAGCCATGTTCAGCTCATTATTTTGTCAGAAAAAGGGTAATTTATAGTTCTGGGTGATAATTTGAAGACAAACTATATAGACGTACTGTCACCAGGCCAAATCACGAATGCGAAAACCCACAAATCCTTCAGGCAAATTTGGCTGATGCTGTTCTACTGTGAGTATTCCAGTAGCAAAGAAGGGCTGGTTTAGAGAGAAAGTTAAATTTAGGATTGTTTATATCTGTCCACTCACTATCTTGTGCCTGTTATCACACAATTTATGGAGTGTCCTGTGGCACATTTTGCTCTTGAAAGCCTGCAGGTCACGGCAGCAAAGGGTTGGCACGCAGAGATAAGGGCTGAGCAGCATGCTCCTGCTCCCGAGCTGCTCTCTGCTGGTGCCATTAAGGTGCAGGTGTATCAGGAAGATTAGTCCTGGTTGGCTAATTAGGAGAAAAAAAAAACGAGGCTTGATTTGAACTCCCTTCAAAACCTTTTAAAATTGTCTCCTGAACAGCCATTTGGGCTAAAATGACAGCTATAGTCTAGCACAATTTCTTTCCTCCTCTCAACAAGCAGGCATTTCCTAAATAACTCTTGTATTTTGTTCCTTCTTAGTTTTCTCTATAGTGCTTCACTGCCTTCTTAAATTTCTGTGCACTACTTCTTTGCCACATATCTGCACAGAAAGAGTCTCATACCTGAGACACTGTTTTCCATTGGACAAGGTTTTTAAAGAGAAAAATCAAGCTGCACATTACAAGAGATAAACCATTCACAGTCTTTGGCTGGAATTTACCAGGAGGTCATATTCATTCTTATTTGTACAATTCCCTTTACTCCCTTCTCCATCAGATTAGCGACAGAGTCAGCAAACATCTACTCAGATATTCTCTGCCTCTAAATCATGCTCATTCAAAATGAAATAGGTGCTTTGGGAAATGTATCTTCTGTTGGAACATGGCAAAAAAGTGCTGTGAGAATGGACCTACATAGCTAGTACTGACAGCTTTCTAGGAGGTGTTTGTGCTACATAAAGAGTTCTGCGGGTTTCAAAGGAATGTTATTCTGATGTGCCTCATTTGTCAAGAGAGTTTTGGGTTCCATGGACTAGTGACTACAATTCTTGTGTAGTCAACTTCATAAGGCCACTGAAAGTTTCTGTGGCAGCCCTGAGTTGATTGCAGAATTGCAGAATCACTGAGGTTGGAAAACATTTCCAAGATCGAGTCCAACCTTTGACTGAACACCACGTTGTCATCTAGACCGTGGCACTGAGTATCATGTCCAGTTGTTTCTGAACACCTCCCTGGGCAGCCATTTCAATGCCTGACAACCCTTTCCATGAAGAAATTCTTTCTGCTGTCCAACCCAAGCCTCCCATGGCACACCTTGAGGCTATGTCCTCTTGTGCTCAACCCCTCACAGCCATGGGGTAGCAGGTACCAGGGAAGTGTCCTCAACATATCCTTGTCTTGGATTTTTCATCATACTATAGCATTTGTGACAAGAGTTTCAGTGTTATCATAGCCTACAGGCTTCATGGTGTATTTACTGCATATTCACTTACTTGTAAAGCTTGAGGGTAGAAAAAAAAACAACCTTCTTCCAAAGAAATAAGTGAAAACTCAAGGGGACCACACATTTTGGAGAAAGTTAATGACAGAGAAACCTCACAATCATAACAAAACCTAGCTCTAGTAAAAGAATTGCAGCATTTATTTACTGCATTGTGTGGGCTGCCTTGGGGGAAAGTGAGATATGTTACAGCTAAATCTAGGATCACAGAAGTAGTTAGGCTGCTATCTCTTTACCCACCTCAGTCCACCACTTACACACAAGGAATCTGAACTGCTTTGATTTAGCTGACTTTGATTTCTTAACAATTTACATTCTGATATTGAGTCTATATAAAACAGCTCAGTTCCATGCAGAAAAATTCAAATCAGGCTTTCATGCAACACATTTGCATTGGCACAAACCCCACTCAGATTTAGAGTCCCACTTCTCATTGTGTTGCATTTTACCCTAGGTTTCTGCTCTCAGCATCTAGGTTGTTTCCTATTGGCACAGCCTCATAGAACAAAGCCCACATACTGCAGTCCTAAAGAGGACTCTCAGAGCAGGATTTCCCCCTCCTTTAATCATCTTGGTGAATCTCTTCAGCTGCATCTAGCACATTCACATGGTCTGACTGAGATATAACTTCATGCTTTGGAACATGATACAGGTCTGAGGTCACATCTGCCACAACTCATCTGAGTTTTCTGACCTGAGTTTTGATTTCTCTTTCTCTCCCTCTCACTCAGACACCACGAATAAGATTTGGCTCCAGTTTCTGACAGATTATCTGCTTAAATGAAGCCTGACCCCTTCTAGTGTATGCTGCTCTCCAGTCAGCATGTTTTTGAGAAACTCTCCCCTATCAGATCAATTTGCCTTTTGCATTTTATAAGGATAGTGGATGTCTGAAAACAAGGGGAAAGTGGGGCTAGATAAGCATTTCCATAGGTTGTTTTATGGTGCTTATATCCCAAATAAATCTGAGAACCTGAATCACAATGAAGCAAGAGAAACATTTTTGCTTCTTTATGTTTAAAACCCCTCACATTTATCTGGTAAAGATTCTTGGAATATTTTTATGAGAAACAAAGCTCCTATTAAAATGTAATAAGAACGATGATCCTTTTGCATCAGATGGAGATTGTATCTTCAGAAATAATTTTGCTGCATAAGATTGTTGGGATGAGTTTTGGCTAGTATTCAGGCTTCACAGATGACATGTAAATGAGCAGCAGGAAATAAAAAAACAAACCACACCAAAAGCCCTCAACATAGTTTTCTCTACCTTCCTCATCTATTTGTCTTGTAGACTTCTGATGGCTGAAAAACCCTTGTGATGAGAAAGGGAAAAAATTGTTTTTCTGTACTCAAATAGATCAGTCACCACTGAAGTCTGGAGAACAGGCAGGCTCTACTCCCACATCAGAATTTGATTTGCTCTGCAAATTAATTTAGTACTTAGCCATATGACAAGCAATACAAGCCAGGATATACAGAGCCAGAGCCTAATCCCAGAAGTGGCTGAGCAATCTCAAATTCCACTTTTAGATGCAGTCAGAACTCAAAGTATCCTGCTAACTGCAGGTTTCTTTAGAGGTCTGTAAATAAGCTATCAGCTCTCAGAGCCCTCATGGAGCTCTGGGTTCCTGTGTCTAGGCAGAGTTTGATATCAAAGGTGGATCCAAATTAAATTACATACACTGCTTTACATAAAATAAAATAGACTCGTGGGGTTTTTTAGTTATTCAATGCAGACCAATTACAAATCCTGTATTTTTCCACTACTAGATTCTTCTTTGTTTACCCTGCTAGGATATACATACCTGGATGAAGGAGCAATTCTCACCACGCTAATATAATGAGGATGTTAGTGCTCTTTTTAAGGTAGTATCCACATGTTCTACTACCCTGTTGAAATTTCTGTCAAGACGAGCAGCTTCAGCAATGTTTCCACTGATGGCAACAGTGAATTCCTACCTCTGTGCACCTTCTCCTCTTGCCTCCAGAAATGCCAGTCTAATTTATTCTATGAGTATTCATAATTGCATGAAATATCCCTGTACAGACTTGAGAGTGAATCAGCACTCGCCACGCTGCCTCCCCCTGCAGGTGTAATACTATCTGGTTTGAAGCCTGATCCAAAAGGGTGAAACAGAGTAAGAGAGGAGGATGTATTTGTCCTACAGCAAAGAAAATTTAAGGAAAATTAAATTAATTTTAAAAAACCCTCTCAGTCTTAAGGTGTTTTCATTTGAGTTTTGTAGGTATATCTGCAGTTTTTATGATCATATTGGGCAGTGTTATGAAATAATGTTACACTTGGGGCCAAGAAGCACTTCTAGGTGACTCATAACTTCTAGAGGTAAGGTGACCATTAATAAAGGAGGTGTTTTTAGTATAACCATAATAAGAAGATATCACATAGTAAGCAGAAAACTAAACAAAATGCTGACGTCTGGAAAAGGAGAAAAAGAAAGGAAGAAGATACAATAATAAATAAATAAACACATTTAGTAAGAAAGGATAAAAAGAATGGTTAACAACCTTTGTTTCTTCCTTGAGACACCTAGAAAGACAAAATTCATGCCCAATTGTGAGCCATTATGCAGTAGCAATATACAAATCTAGGCTTTTCTACAAGAAGACATATATATATTTCATGTAACGAGAGGCCTTGTCATTAATAAGATGTTAATAGAGAAAAATATTGCTCATTTCCTCAGTTTTTGCACTGCTCAGGAGAATGGATAATAGATTATTCCAGTAAGAACAGTACAACTGTGAAAGCTGATATTTTCAAGTGGTATGAACTCTATTGTCTTACTATCCTATTTGTATGGGCATATATATTTGTGTATATGCATACATACACACCCAAGTTTTCTAGGTTCTATAGAAAGCTACTATTTAAATTCAGTCAGAAAAACACTTTCATTGACAATGTGTAGCCCATGTCATTCCTTCCCTCCCACTGTAAAACAATTCTTTTAATTCATAACTTACTGTTCATAAATCTTTCCTTATGACTGTGGTGCTTCACCTCTAAACTGACATCCATTCTCAGGTTTTTTATTTCCAGAAAGATTGCTCACCTGCATGATTCATGTCAGAAGCAGGATAAACTCTGCCTCTGTTGTCCTTTTCCTCATCTACACGTCCTGTGCATGTGTTCAGTAACACCTGCTCCAGAAGCTGCAGGGGAAATAAAACCCACAGCTGGTGTGACAATCCATCTAGATCATACAGTCTTAGATGAATCTTCTGTGAACTGGAGGAGAGGTCATTTCCCCACTCAGATCACTCTCTTGTGCAGGGGGCAATTGGCCCCACCCAATGGAAGGAGGGCTGCTGTAGAGTTGGGTGCTGCCCTTCAGAAATGGCAATGAAAGCCAGAGCAAGAGAACACAGGGAAATGGACTGCAATGAGGATTAGTAGCCTGGCACTGTGGCCTTCTGGACAAGAGTTATAATTTATCTGTAGTGATGTGCCTGGCACAAGGTGAACTTTTCACTCATGTAAAAGCTCTCAGCATGAGCTTTTTTCCAATGTATCTTCAGTTCTCCCTATTGTTTTGTTCCCTTCGCAGCATATTTACTCTTTCTCATGTTTACAGAGGTGTTTCTTCAGTTCCAGGGGGCATGTATTAATATTTCAAAACTCTTTCAGAAATAATACTGATTAAAAAATTGATTAAGCTTGTCTAATGTTGGAAAGAATTCAGTTCAGGGGATTTGCATGTTTCCTTGGTTTCTTCTTTCCCCTATTTATTTTTCATTTTGATGAAATTGTAGTGACTTGTTATAAATAAGGAATTTTTCAATTATAGTTCTAACTTTGAATCATGTTTCAGACTACTTCAGCTGCACTGCACAAGCACTCTGTTTTGTAGATGTGGTAAAGAGAGCATGGAAAGCATGGCAGAAGTGACTTTTGGAAGTATTATTGCTCTGCACTACATAAAAACTAGGGGGAATGTGCCCATTACTTCAGGTCAGAGATACAGATCTGCTTACAGATCATGACCCAGTTCTGTCATGAAACATGGGGACCTGAGCACCTCAGAGCCCCCATAAAGCAGAGCTGGTTTTAGTCTGAGAACAGACATGCAAAGATCACCAAAGACAGAATTTTGGGTTCAGTGGTTCTGTCCTTATACACACTTTGACTGTCACCCTTTTACATACACGGTGGGAAGAGCAGCAGCTGTTGCTGGATTTGAGGGTATCCACAAAAGCAAAGCAGAACAGCTTCCAAATGGGCAATCCTTCCCAAATGAGAAAGCCCCATTAAAAATTGAAAAAGTACACCAGAAAAACTGTGTGTGCAGATTTGGAGCTTATTTGGAAAAATGACATTTAATTTGATTGATTAAAGACCCTGCTACATCTGAAATGAAGCTTTCTATACTCTGTAATTAATGTATGCTTGAAGTGTAATGTTAAGCCCTCCAAAAAGTAATTTCAAGGGTAAAACCAGGACAGTGGAATTCTACCAGGTCCAGAGGATAGCTCTATATGCACTTACAGACTTCTTGGATAGATCATTAATTCTTATTAAGATAATAGAAATAATATATATTCTGTAATTTTTAAAATAATTTATTATTATTATCAGATTTTAGAAGCCTGTTATTGCTAAAAGAAAGTCTGCAAATACTTGCAACTGCAAATTGAATGTATTTATACATGTATTCTTTGTATAGAGAATATAAAGAACAGAATATTTTGGAGTAGCTGCCTTAATGCTATTCTTATTTCTTCAGCTTTTTTACCAGGTTCAAGGAGATATGTGTTTGAAGATAATTGAAAATGGGAAACAAAAAGACGTTGTTATCCGAGAAGGGGAGGTAAAACAGGATTGTTTTTCTGTTATAGTTGTACATAAGTATGTTAAGTGAATGTTTTATGTGTTGTTTAGAAACCAATTTATCCCTGCTGTGCAAGAGACGGTATCAGGATTTACTTTAAAAAAACCAACAAAAAACCCCCCTTGAATGGATTATAGAAAATTTCAAGTAAATAATAGGAAACTACAAAAAACTATGTTCAACATTTGACTGTTGACAGATAAAACTCCCTCTGAATATCTGGGATTCAGATAGTCAAGAACATACTGAGAAAAGTTCTTACTCCCCTGCATTGCATGGGATCTGCCATGTGAATTCAGTTGGATCAGTCTTTTATTTACACCTTGCCAGGTACACATCACTTACCCACCTACTCACACCATTAAGTAAACTGCCTAAACTGAGGAATTTAAATGATTCATGTATTTTCAGCCTTCTTTAGTCCTCACAGCTAGCTATTCCAACCATCACAGTAGGACAGCTTTAAAAGAGCTGTTTATGAATATAATGTGTCCAATTTTTCCTTATAGTAGTACACTTGGTAAAGCAGAGATTGCAGTGCTTTTACTGAGAGCATGAATAAATACTGGCTGTTACTATGAGTTAGATGTACTACAACTGCCACTCATAGTTATTGACGCAAGCTTGGACTGCACTCAAGTCTTTGAAAGAATTATTAGGTCTGGTGGAGACAGCCTTTAAAATGGAAGACGTGTTAAACCCAACAGCTTAATGTGACTGAAAGCATTACCACTTTTTCAATGATGAAACAGAACCACGTTTTCCAACTCTGAGGTTCTGGTATTACACTTCACACTGAAGGAGCACATCCAGCTGAGATCTCAGGATGTAAGAGAAACACTAATGAAAAGGAGCATACAATGCTTGGTGGAAAGACTGACACTAGTACTGCAGAGGCACCATTGTTAGCTCTGTTTTGTAGCCAGAGAAGCTGTAATGACTGTCCAGCCTTAGCAAAAACATCTGTACTGGTGAATGATGCAGGCTTACCAACTTACTGCACAGGTAGCTGCTAGGAAAGGGTTTATTCTCAAGCTTCAGAAATAGATTTCTCTTAACCACATGTTGCCTATTCACTTTGTCACTTGCATGAGTAAATAGCCCCTCAGATTTGTTAATTATTTCCGGAGAGAATAGCACTCCTCATCATGCAATCAAAGGCGCTCACTGTGTTGGGAGGATACATGTGGCTGATTAGACATTTCATTGAGCAGACAAAATACCTGCTTTTTTATTTCCATTTCAATTACTCAGAAATTGCAGTAAGTTTATAAATTTCAGATGAGTAATTGGTTAGATTTTGATTTCAATTGTGTCTAGCAATAATGATCAAACCAGGAGGAGAGAACTTGACTGCCATCAAGGCAGAGCTGATTGCAGTCACTGTGTGATCATTCACAGCAAAAGCAAGAAACAGTGTTTGCAGGGCTGTAGGTACCACAGTGGCTGCAGCTGCCAAGGAGCAACACAGGATCAACAAAAAGTAGGGGAGAATTGGGGAAGGAGCAGAAGATTTTGCAGGTTGAGGGGCAGGAGAAGCACAATGCAAAAGACCAAAGATTTCCTGACACTGCTGCTTTCTGATTTCTTTTAACAGATGTTCCTGCTACCTGCCAGGATACCTCATTCTCCTCAGAGATACGAAAACACTGTGGGTCTTGTGGTTGAGAGGGAAAGATTAAAAACAGAAATTGATGGGCTAAGGTGAAGTATAAACTAATCTGTTAGAATTCATAATATCAACTAATTTCTCATATCAATACAATGCTATGTTTCAATTTCCTGATAATTTATCAGGACTCATCCTGGCAATTTTGTACTAATCCTATCCACACACCTATTTATTTACACACACATAAACAGAGATATCATTTAGCATTTGCTTTAGTTAAACAAGGACCATCATGAAATTTCTTAAATACATGTTATGGTTATAACAATCTATTTATGTACTACCTACTGCTATTGCCTTCGGTTTTAAGAAAGATCTCAGAGCTCTCTAACAACCCAAATAAAAAAGATTTTTTTAAAATCAGTTCTGGCAAGCAGAATATTAATTCCTTTGTAAGCACTGAAACCAAAAAATGATGAGCAGATTTCTTGTCAAGCGTGTGGGAAGCTGGAAACAAAATCAATTTTCTCACCACCAGTCCCTCTACATTGTACACACCTCTGTCTAGATTTTATTGCCTTTTGAGAAAAACATCTTCATGTAAGTGAGTGGTTTGCTTTGTATTCTAGAGGGAGCAGGACTAAGCTTTTTCTTGCATCCATAAAAATTCACAAGTCTAGGAGGGAAAGTCACAACAGTACGACACTAGCCAATCTAGAAAAGTTGTCTTAGTATTAAGCAGAGATGACAGACCAAGCAGAATTTATAACTGTTCATATAATCCATACAGATTTAAAACTGCAGTGATAAAAGTGCTCTTCCTGTCCTTTCACATACAGTTTTGATTGTTGCATGGGTAGTGTCAGAGCAGGAAGATTGCAAGTATGCAGAGCTAGAAAGACACACTTTTTAATTCAAAGAGAAAAGGCTACAGAAAGAAACTAAGAAAGGGGCTATTCAAGAAAAGAAACCCAGGTTAATAAATTCCAAGTTAAAAACAACTCCATTTCATTTAAAGTATTTTTTACTTATGCACTTATTTTTTCCTTTCATTGCAGATCTGTAGATTGTGTGGACTTATGTTACCTAAAAAAATACTTTGAGCTAGAAAAAATTGTCCAGTGATTTAGATAAAAATGTTTATTATTAATGTAAAAAAAAAAAAGAAATAGTAAACTTTACCTAAAGTAGAACAACCTACTATGTGAAGTCTGTAAATGGTATGAGAGAGAGAAATGCTGAATGCTTTTTTAGGGATCCAGGCTGATCTAGAGATTTGCACTCCAATATAGGTATGCTCATGTGGAGAAGCTAAACTAAAAACTACCTTATGGCTTGCAGGTGGAAATTAACACATCCTCAGATCAAAATATCTAATCAAATGCCGGAAAATAATTCAGAGGGTTTTAGTGCCCTTGTTTTCACACTGATGTGGTAATTAAAGACCCTTGAAGTTTTGGAAGTGAACAGTCTTGTCATGCTTTTGAACCTACATTACCTCTAACATGCACCTGGGAGAGAGGGGAATTTACAACCAGAACCTCTAATGTTCTCCTACTTTTTTCAACACCAGCCACCTGCAGCAAAGACTGCACAAGAGGAAATCATAATGCACTTTGAAGTATGCTGACTCAAGGTCTAATACAAGGTGTTACTGTTCCATTATTTATCATGTCTACAAACCTTAGTCATAAATCAGAGCCCCCAGTGTGCTGATTACTGCACAAGTGAAGAATAAGTAGCCTGCCCCAGTGTTCCAGAGTAAGTAATGATTTACATGTCTTGTGCTATGAGAAAAATGATATAGCTAATCTTAATTCTATGGCAAATAAGTAGAAAACCAAAGAAGTTTGATGTTAGTCATATTGTTGGATGCTTTGTTCCAAACAAGACATTTTTAGCATTTCCCTTCTCTGTAGATTGTCTGTGTTCAGAATTTGTGCTGCCAAATAGGCTGCTTTTGCAGTAACTATATCCAAGGTGAAATTATTGGTCCCAAGAGATTATGGCAGCAATCATTTCCAGGATGACATCAGGAAAGGATGCTGAAGGAATTTGGTGACTTATTTGTGATTGATCAACAGAACTACAAGGCACTCCACAGAAGTTTGAGCACCTCACCCACCAAGTCACTCAACCAGGGAAACAGAAAGCTTTCCCAGATAACCATTCCTCAGAATGAAGTTCATCAGGCAATAAGTTGCTCTTACACAACATCAAGTAGCTATTTCCTTCAAAAGACTGAATCAGCTAGGTGATAAAAGGATTGACTAATGTGTTTACTTTATCAGATACTATGTTGGAGAATCAACTGATGTCCTCTTTGAAAAATGGTTTTACTGTGAAGATCTCGGCACTCAACTTATACCAATAATTCAAGAGTAAGCTTTTTCCTTCGTAAATTTTAAAAAAAATGAAATTATATTGTAGATCTTTGTCAGTCTGTGGCTTACATCATTAATTTGCTACTTATGCTGCATTTTACATAGACTTTTTAAAAATTAATTGCTGCTCTATAAATTTTTAATCATGTTTTGTATGCCCCAAATTCATCAAATCAGATTTAAAAAATGAGAAATCAAGTATTTTTCACATCCATGTGGAACACACTTTTTTGAACCAGTAAACTCAATAGCACACTGCTTCTCTGTGCAAAAATAATTGGGTGAAAAATTAACATTAATTGATGCTAAGTTATCAAGGTAAATCACTAAACTGCTTTAAGGTTTCTTTTACTCTTGCCTTAATCCAAGTACTTTTAATTGACATTTTTTATGCATGATCAGGACTGTGGCAAAGTTGGTAAAAAAAGCTACTTTCTAGGAAACGTGAGTGTCATTAACTAATCAGTTTGTTAAATGGTTACTAAAGGTGAACAAGGGAAGTGTTTAATGACATTAATCTTGTAGGATGTTCAGACAAACGCTCTGTCAGTAAAATAGGTATAGTCTTGCATACATGTGATAGTAGCTGAGGATTTGGCACATCCATTATCAGCACAAAACTTAATGGTCAGTATTACTGCCTAATCTTTATTAACCTACAGAACATGAATTTTTTACTTCTTTTTAAATGTTCATTATTCCAGGTTTTTCAATTCAAGGCAATATAAAACTGGAAAACCAAACCCAGGTAATGCAAATTAATTTCAGAATTAGACCAATTGCTGATTGAAGAGCAATGATTCTCACATAAAATAAGCATCTGTTTTTCTTTCTGGTTGTTTAAATTAAGCTTACTTTGGGAAGTAATTTCTTTCATTACCCCAACCACAAGGAAATTCCGTATTCATGATTACCAACAGCATCTTGTTGGGTCATGTGATGCCATCATAACCACCTATCAGGTAGCTGATACTGATATACTACTGTGAAATGCTAGTATCTCTATCCTTCCATGCCTTTCAAGTTTTACACTAACAAAATTTCACTTCTGACAGCCCATAATGAGATTTTTACAAAGAGAATTAATACACTTTATACCTACTTGTACTCCTTTACCTATAACTATACACTGTGATCTACTCTTGGGAAACCTAGAGAAAGCCAGATGATTTTCATTCCCATAGGATCTGATCTATTTAGCATTCTATTTCTATGCTGTCTTGCCATATTTTTTATTTTGTCACAGTTGTGGGTAATGACTGCAAATTCCACACTGGAACAGATACTCCAGTTGTAGCTTCATTTAAATCTGTTGGAAAGAGACACAGAACAGAGAAAGTGACTTCTAGAAAGCAAAGTTATTAGTTTTAGCTTTAGGAATCAGATCTCTCAAACATGATGGTTGCTTTCTGCATGGCAACAAAAGCCTCGATTGTAACAAGGATATTGTAACAGCACCTTCAGTGGGAAATTTGTTTTGCTAAAATCTTACAATACGTCTGGCCTACAGCTTTACAAGAGCACCCAGCATGTGCATGATCCATTGCTACTGATTTTCAGAAACTATGCCCAAAATACCACCCGTGTGTCTTAATTATGTACAAAAGACCACACTATACAACCATTTCTGCATCTGCAGGAGCAGGCTCTATAGACTATTTGGAAGTGCTTTAGTTAGGTGCAACCTGGTCAGTTCAACAAAAATTACCTGGAAAGTGTCCATGACATTACCAAGTTTTTAACTGACACATGGAAAATCATCATAAGAACAGCAGAAGCTGCCTGTGTAGTCTCCAGGAGAGCCTGAGATTCCTTCCTGGAGAGTTCCTACGCCGGTTAGCCAATGTTAAGCAGTTCAGTCAATCCCACTGCTCAGTTAGGTTTGTTCTTTCCAATCTGTTTGCTGTCTCATCTGTGCTGGCAACTGAGGGACATCCTGCACCAACCAAGAGATGTATGTATGGCTCAGGTACACTGCACCCAGCTATGCTACTCTTGACCTCATGACCAGCTTGCATGTCATCCTCCAGTCACACTCAAAACTTCATTTCCGTAGCTCTTGTCACAAGAGAAATTTTGGTTTGCCCTCTCTAAAAGGTTTTTGGAACCAGCTGTCCTTAATCTCCACATCAATTCCTAAATATCTTAAGATAATTGTTATGAATTACTCTGAGAGAGACAAAAGTTCCAGTGAAACGTTATTTCCACATCTATCTCGTTTCTCAGCTTGACAGTCACCATAAAAAAAGTCACTGTCTGCCATCTCAATCAACAACAGAACAAAGCTCTTACTCAAATCCTAAAATTGTGTTAAGCTGGTTTTTGCATGAACATCAAAGTTCTTAAAAATAGTTAACTAAAACATTGTCATCAACATGAAGTTAAGAGAAAAGTCTCCTGTATGGGAGAGCAACCTTAAAGCCCTTGCAATTAGAAAATGGTAAAGCACTCAGAAACCCTGCCTGAAAACTTTGCTGCTGAACCAGCTTTAGGCATTGGTTCTTTGACTGACTGGGGAATGTGATTCTCAGGGAAAGGCTCCATGTTTCTTAGAAATAAAATGGGGTTGTCCTCAAGACCTTACTTTTATTTCCGTGTACCATCAAAATCTGTTTTAGTCTGAGCATGTCACTTATGTTTGGGTGTTGGTGGTTTGGTTTGTTTGAGGGGGTTTTTTGCATGGAATGTGTGAGGGCTAGGTAGGACACGTACTGCCTCACTGTATGTTCATACAGTGTTTAGCAGAGGAAATATAATTTCAGATGAAACCTCTAGATGCTGCTGTAATAAAAAAAATACCATATCACACATAGTATCCTTGTTCAATACAGTGATTTCTTATAAGCATCGATCACCAGGCTAAGAGCTTAAATGTCAGGAACAAATTAATAATATCAGGGCAGAAACAAAATAACATTAAAAATTTATATTGTTAATATTTTTGCAGAAGATTTGAGCTAAAAAACAAACCTGACAATCAATCAGAAGCTACAATATATCCTGACACCTTTTTTTTTAAAACAACTAATTCTGAGAAACTCTTATTGATAAATCCAGTACAGAAGCTGTTTTCTTGTAATTTACCTGACAGGTTTTCAGCCTGGGGAGCAGCTCCCTTTTTCCAATTGTCAGGTTTTGTGGACAATAACTAACCTGACATCTCGATGATATCTTATGCATGAGGAAAATACCCCACATTTTTAGTTACAAAAGTTTAGTTTATAGCTCCTGTAACTGTAAGTGAGACTGACAGTGTTAAAAAAAAAAAATCAAACAGTTAGACTGAGATAGAAGTAAGCTGGTAATATGTGCACTCTGAAGTCATACCCAACTGATATAAAAATAATGCTTTGGATTCATTCCCTCTACAAATCTCTTTTCTTTTTTGTTTTTTCTTCTAAGTAGAGTTCAGCAACCAGCATGACATTTGTAACATATAACAAGCTACCACCAGTTGCCATGATGTTTCACTCAATACATAACTCAACATCATTTGAGCTGGCTTATGCAGAGGATGGAGTTTCAGCCTTTTTTTTTTTTTTTTTAGTTTCTTTTTTGAAAATCCAGAATCACCTCAGTTTAAAAGTGTCAGCTGAAGCACTCTCAGGTTCCTCTCTACATAAGCCTGAACTAGCGCCTCACCTTCCTAGAGAGAAATGGAAGGAATAAAATTGAGAAAAAAACATCTTCAAAGAAATCCTTGATTGCAGCTCAGTGATAGAGGAAAGCTGTAAATGGAATCAATCAAGCTCCAATGGTTTTTGAAAACACACCACATTAAAAAAAAACAAAAACAACACCTAAGTCCAGATCTTTTCTTGTTTTATTTATGATTTCTGGCTTAGCCAATAGCTGGGAAAGTCCCTGTGAAAGCAGAGGAAATAAAAATATATTTAAAGCAATCAGAATTTATGAATACACAGCAGAAGAGGGACTCAAATACCATCAGGAAAAATATAATCAGAAATATACATTGCATACAGTCCTTAAGGCATCCTCCTTGGAACTTTTTTGTATTTTATTACTAGACTCTTTTGTTTCCATGTGCAAGAATACAGTCTGAGAATACTCTCCCCTTTTTTTATCAAAAAGAGTGAATATATTTAGGATATAGGCTTTACAGGGAACTCTCAAGATGGGTTGATTTGGGTTACTTTTTGTATTTTTTGACATGAAGAATCATAGTTATCAAAACAAGACTTGCTACTTTCAGTTGAATCAGCCTGAGAGCAAGACTATCCCAGTGTATCTATTTCATCCCACTTTTCTAGTCATGAGGACAAGACACAGTTCAGACAGAGAAACCTTGGTTCTAATAAACAATGATGGTTAAATATTCTTTACAGAAGTAACCAGAAGCTCAAAAGCTTTTCCTGCCATGCCTGAAATAATCCAGACTTCTTTTAGGAGTAATTTGATGGGAAAAACACTGCAAGAATTTTTTTTTTTCCTAAATTAGGTGAAAAGGAACCTCAGGAACATTAATGGTATAGGTAGAATGTCAGGCTTTTTTTTTCTCCAAACTAATCTACTTGTAATTATCAATGAAATTTTATTTCCCAGACAAGCTTTCTTGTGAGTGAACATACAGATATATAATAGAAAAAACAGTGCTGTAGTGACTTCCTAGCAAAACTCTCATTGATTTTTGGTGTATCTAGGGTGATTTACAGTCAAGATTAAGAATCTAGTTAGTATAGTTAGAATACAGAGTAGTTGTATGTTTGTGATTCAGAGCAAACAAAACCTAAGGAATTGAATGAGCATGAAAAATTAAGTCTTTTCTTCAGGCAGTGAAGCAGGGCTTACCACAGAGCCAAGGCCTGCTCTGTAAATGTTTTGTGGTCTCAGCAGTGCTGTTAAACAAGTTATAAGAGTAAGATCAGCACTATAAAAATCGGCTTCAGTGTGGTCATCCTCTGTAGCTAATCCAGTGAACCTCTACAGACAGTATTTGCTGCTCAGCCTTGTTTCACTGATACATAAAAACAAGCATATCTTTATTCTTCTATTCTTCTTTTCAGTTAACTGGCTAATGGGCAATGTTAATTCAATTAAAGCTACTTCAGAAAACTAAAAACATGAAGGAAGAGATTCTATCTGCATTTGCACTAGGACAAATACAGGGTCATGCTTTTGAACTTAAAATAACTGTATAAATATTTGTGACTTTCTGTTATAAGTACATTGAAATAATTCTAAAGATACTATATCTGTGGTTTTTTTTCAAATAAGAATGATAATTCTGAACATGTTTTATTTGCTATGTATCTGTTTACAAAATTGACTTTTTGATTTTCTTTACTCTCATCTTGAAGGACTTCCAACACACCTAAATGGATCATTCCTTCTCTTTTATAACATGGTACTTCTTTCTGCTCTGAGTACTTGTATTTAAAAAAAACCAGTATATGAGCATTTAGATATTAAGGACTATCCCATTACTGACTAACCAAGACAGAGACTTAATAATTTTAAACTGTCTACACTCATCAAATTGTACAATTCCCCACAACACCATCTCTAACTTTTATCAACAACATAAGTCTTCTCCTTTTCTTCCTTTTCTGTATATCCTCATTGCTCTCCTCTGGCAAAGATGACCATATAAACACACTCTTCATCTTTAGCCTGTCATATGTAGATCCTTTATGTAACTTCCAAGTCATGTTTATATCTCTCCTGAAGCTGCACCTAAACTGCAAAGGATATGTAGATAGAAGAAGGGGGCAGAGCCATAAAATAACCCTTCAATTCTTATAAGCATGGTACCTTTCACTGGTTTCATCTATTTCCCCTCCTGTCATATTTAAATGCTTTCTACTTTACACCAGTCCCTAATGAGTACAGAGCTCAAAATGAAAATGAACTGCTTAGACAGACCAACCCAAGCCAGCAATATTTAATGCAGAAATAAAGTAGGATTACAACATCTGGAGTAGAGCTGCTATAATTTTTCATATGAAAACTTTTACGGAGGTTTTTTTAATTCCAAGCTACAGTGTATCATCCAAGATCCAGGACTGCAGGCTGCACGTTCTCTGGAGCCAAAAAGTTCATTAGGCTCCCAGAGCTGCTAAAGGCAACATCAAAAGACCCCCCAAGAAAGTCTTCAGGAAGAAATCTGCTTCTCCCACAATATTCTCAAGTGAACCTCCTCATAGAGGGGCAGAACATAAACTGGAGGCTCTGGGAGCTCTCCTAATGCTTCACCATGTGAACCAAGCCACTACTGACCTATATATACCTATAGTGCCTAATGTACATAATAACCCTATTAGGGAAATAGGAAGAAATGCCCTATAGAGTTGTTTTCCTTTCTCTTCAGATTACTGTGGGAAAAAAAAAATAGAGTTATAAAGCTCAGCAGTTTCACAGCAGGTATGCCCTCTCTAATAAAGTAGCCTCTTTCTTCCTTACATTCTTAAATGCTCCCCAGAGAGCAACATCTGAAACAGAAAACTCACTAATGGAGTTTTTCTGACATTTTCACTAGTGTTTCTAAGGCTATTTAGTGGTAATAGCTCACACATGCTGTAAAAATCCTTGTCTCATCAATGAGTGAGGTCTCAACTCTTGTTATAATGAAATGTCCTATTCCTATTCTATGGAAACTGAAGTTACATACAAAGAGGATTAATGAAATGCCCTGAGTTATAAAAGGAGGATTCAGAAACAGAATTAAGATTCCTTATTTTAGGATTGGAAAACTGGACAGCATTTCTCAATACAGTCTGTCATTTTTTATTACAATAACATAGTTAGATCATGAAAAACCTTTAAAAGGAATTATGGCCTAAATAGTGACCTTTTTTTGGTTTAATTTATTCCTTTCCTCCCGGCTGATGATATGTCCTTTTGAAAAAGCTATATTTCTTTATTACAAAAATATTTTTCAAAGCTTTCTTCTTCAAACTTCTTAGTTTCAATTAGGAAAAAAAAGGTTGTTCAGTTTTCAGCATAGATGTAATGACACAAAGAAAAATGTGCCCAGAAATAATTACAGGGACAAGTCATAAATTAGCAGTCATGCCAATTCTCAGGGCATGCTACAAAAAAAAAAAAAAAAAAAAAAAAAAAAAAAAAAAAAAAAAAAAAAAAAAACAACGGGAAAAATAAGAGTGACC
>VXBB01017329.1:84042-118691 GCA_013399915.1 Illadopsis cleaveri
AAAAAAAAAAAGAGAGAGAAGCACTACAAAGAAAATGCAGCATGCAAAAGACCTTGTGTAAAGATATATGGCCTGAATCCACCCACTGGCACTCACAGAAAATTCTTGAAGCATCAAACCAGGATTAATTAATGTCAATGCAGGAAGATTTGGGGTTCAGGCTAACAACACAGCTCCCTTCCTGGAGTAGGATGCATACAGCTGTTTCATAAACTTGACACATGTGATACGCATAAAGGAAAATCACTTCCAGAGAGAATGGAAAGGCAAATACAAAGCATAGCTAAAGGTGATAAAGTGCCCACTCCTCCTTTTCAATATCGTCAATGTTTAATTTGTTGGTTTGAGTGTGTGGTCCCCCTCTGTACACATTGCATCATCTCTCTTTCCATTCTTCCAGGTACTGCTGGAAAAGAGCAGAAGAATGTGTTGCTCTCTGCATCGCTCAGGATCCAAAACGCAAGCAGCCTTATAAATAACTCCTGTGTCAGTTGGCTTTGGTGATAGTCATGTTTTAACCTACCTATCTTAATTATCTTTTACTCAAAATGCCTGGAAATTTGAGTACTCTAACACAATGATTAAGTGGAGTCAAGTGCTGTGCCCAATTAAAACTTTTTCCCCAAGTAGTTAAAGTTTTAGCAAAATTTATAATCCATATTTTTTTGAAGATCTAGTGTTTAGTTTTATTTTATCTGAAAAGAAATGACAACACATTCAAGTAGGAGGATTACTTGTCTAATAACACATGATACAATCTAGAAGAAATTAGAGGCTTTTGAAACCTAAGTCTCTGCCACAAAATGTAGAAAAGGAGATGGGACAGACACTGTTACACTACTTAGGTAACAGTTTTTATTTCTTTGTATCAGATTTGTCATTTGTAATAAATTAGTACAAGGCTAGCTACCCAGCCCAACTTCCAGGAAGGGAGCTTTAATTGGGTTCAGAGAGGTTCAGAGATCCTCTGAGATCTTTGGCTAAAACCTTGTTTGGTTTTTTTAAAGGCCCTATCTCCTGCACTGCTTGAGAATCTCAATGCTTTGTGAAAGAGAGGATGGTGCATTAGTAAAAGGGGAAGCCATACCTACAGCAACATAAGGTATCACTTAGACCACCACTGTGCTTGCTCCAGGTACAAGTTATTGCCAGTTTCCCCGACTGAGCAGTGCAGTGTCAATCCCAGTGATCAGCAGTACCCCATACATGCCATGCTGGATGCTGTGTGCACACTACACTGAACATAACACTGCAATGGGGCTAAGCAGGAGCATCTGGGTCACGGTGTGCTCCTGTGCAGCAGAATTCTCAAGTCAAATTAGCCTTAAGAGGAATGTTAGGGGATAAGAGAGTAGAGAAATTATTATGATCAGTTCCTATTAACTGCTGCATCTTTTCGGACAATAAAGTTTCTTGCAGAAACAATAAATTTCAAATTACACAAATTATATCTGGCTGCTTTTATTCCAAGAACTCTGCAGAAAAGTTTTTGTTTGGGTTTTGGTTTTATTTAATTGTTCTTCACATTGTCAACATCATAAAACAGGTTGCTTAGATACCTTCAGGTATTATCAATTAAATATTTGAGAAAGCAAATTTACCATTTCCTGATTTTTTTTAAAATTATAATTAAGTTCAGAAAAATATTTGTTTAATCTATTGCCTACAAAGCTCATTAAAGTGAGATGTCATATGTGTTTTATTGAAGTGTTCATTCTTCTCATGAGAAAGCCAGATGGCTTGGCTTTAATCTATAACTTATATTTAACATCAGTAGCTTTTCTAGCAAAACATACAGCAAAACTCTGCTACATTCTTCTAATAACAGGGGGCCTAATTTAAAAAACTGAACCCAGTCCTTAAGGCTGTTATAGGTGTGAGCTGTCACACACAAATAGGAATTGTATCATTCCTGTGAACAAGGGAGTCATTTTTTCTGATTACCATTGGTACTGGTGTGTTTATGTGTCTGCAGAATTGACTGCTCGAGTGAACATCTATGATTGAGGGATCTAGGGTACCAAAGTGTTATATTTTTAGTCCAGCAGTTACAGGGTAATCACAGAAATATTTCCATATTTCACACTGAATGATAAGCGGGCAAAACACAGCAACATGTAGAGCAGCATCCAGAATAACCAGCAGCACTTCATCCACCCAGAGGCACTGAAAACCATGGAACTTTCAGGATAAAAATTAAGGCACCTCCAATGATAAAATGTTAAGGCTACACTCAAACTATACTTGTGATGCCTTTTATAACAACCTGTGCTTGAAAACCTAAATTCTATCCAAGTCACATACTAGGCACCAGACCAGGAGCACTAAACCAGAGCTCCATCAACCTCAGTTTTGCCACAGCCCATAATCAGAAACCAGGACTTAGCAGGTCATCAATTAATTTCTACTGAAGAGCTTCTGTCTTCTAACAGGTAGGTAAGAGGTCTTAAGGCCCATAAGTGTGGCAGCAAATCAGGACCAGAACAGAAGATTTATAAAACAGTTAAATACCACATACGAAGAGAAAATAATTTTGTTTTCTAGAGTGTTTTTTGAGAATTATTTCTGCTTTTTTTGGTATTCAATTCCCTTGCCCTCCTACCCCCTCTCAATTCAATAGTTATTTGTGGCCAGAGAACAAATGAGAGCACAGAGAGAACTTGTCTACTCCTTCCAAGTGCTTAACCACTGTGATTCAAAAACCTGCAACTTTGCTTTTCCCAGGTTTTCAAATAGTTTCAGGGGTCTTCTGGGAAGGCAGTGAATCTTTTTCAAGTGCTTTACTCTTCCTCCATATTATATCTGTTCTAAACTGCCCCTACAATGGTACATTTATAATTAGATGCACCCATGCTACTCTGTTCACAAGGAATTTGGCCACATGCAAGTCTGGTTCCCAGAGCCCTCTTAGCTGTTAGGTGTTCTTTCTGTGTATGTGCAGTCAGCTTAGCAGATACTTCAGCATCAGAGATGTTGGGATTAAGGTCTGGAGACTCCAGTGCTAGTCTTGCCTTCTTGGTAAAGAAGGATTTTAAGGTCAGTGGCAAAAGCTTAGTTAGGCATGTTGTTTGCAGAGTACCCTGATGCACCACTCTTGACATTGTGCTTGTTCATGCATGTCCATGAATCACACCTGGCAAAACCATGTCCTACAGAATCATTGAGGTTCAGAAAGACCTCCAAGATCATCAGATCCAACCTGTGACGGAACACCAGCTTGGCAGCCAGACCATGGCACTAAGTGCCACATCCAGTCATGTCTTGAACATCCCTAGGGATGGTGACCCAGCACGTCGCTGGACAGTCCATTCCAATGCTTAACAAAGCTTTCTGTGAAGAAATTCTTCCTTATGTCCAACCTGATTCTCCCCTAGAACACCCTGAGGCCATTTCCTCTCATATTGGCTGCCTGGGAGAAGAGGCCAACTCCCACCTCACTACAACCTCCTTCCAGGCAGTTGTGGAGCACAATAAGGTCTCCCTGAGACCTTCTTTTCTCCAAGCTNCACACCTGGCAAAACCATGTCCTACAGAATCATTGAGGTTCAGAAAGACCTCCAAGATCATCAGATCCAACCTGTGACGGAACACCAGCTTGGCAGCCAGACCATGGCACTAAGTGCCACATCCAGTCATGTCTTGAACATCCCTAGGGATGGTGACCCAGCATGTCGCTGGACAGTCCATTCCAATGCTTAACAAAGCTTTCTGTGAAGAAATTCTTCCTTATGTCCAACCTGATTCTCCCCTAGAACAGCTTGAGGCCATTTCCTCTCATACTGGCTGCCTAGGAGAAGAGGTCAACCCCCACCTCACTACAACCACCTTCCAGGCAGTTGTGGAGCACAATAAGGTCTCCCTGAGACCTTTTCTCCAAGCTAAACACCCCCAGGCATTCCTCATGTGCCTTAGATACAACACACTTCATACAATTTTCATATGTACATGACTGCCCTTGTTTGCATCTCTTTATACCTGGTACACCTGCACCCTGATTTGGATACTCATTTTCTATCTATCTATCTGAGTCAGACAGATATTGGGACACCTGATACTCAGTAAACTTGGTACATTTTGGCAGGATTGTGCTAACCTTATTAGCACAGCATTGCACAGACAGACCATCTGCTGTTTGACACTTTTGTGAGACTCAAAAGTAAAACCTTTATACAAATAAATATTCTAAGCAGTATTACAATAAGCCTACACAGATACAAAGCTATACCTGCACCATTCTTGGTAAATTATTACCTTTGAACATATGCAGCATTGTCCAGAATCACAGGCTTGAGCTGACTTCAAAGCTTAGGAATGCACACAAAGAAGTTTGAGTCCACCTACAAGCATCCACAGTGTTATTCCAAAGCAGAATCTCACCTAGCCTAGAGGTCAGCAGGTGTTTTCCCTTTCACTTCAAGTGGGAAAAGGTGATGCAGCCCAATCCTACCAGCTGTTTATTAAAGAAGCAGGAGTACCTTTAGAATGTCTAATCCCAATGATATCACTGGCAAACTTTGTAAAAAAAAAAAGCTAAACCACTCCTTTTTAGCTGTAGATGTATTTTGATTTCTATTTATTAAGCATTTAATATAAAGAGTGATATAAGCATTATTATAGTACTTCACATTAAGCAAGCAACTTACAGTCAGTCTTTCATGTCAATTAGCAATATAGATCAAAATATTTGAAGTAATTAATGTCTCCTATTACTACTAGGCAGGAAGGTTTGACCTCATCAGGTACTTATGTTCTTATTTTGAGCTATGCTGACTTACATGAATGATGGAAATAAATTGGTCTATCTCATTGCATTCCTCTTTGTTATGATCTCATATTCCAACACTTAAAAATAGTTGATTAGGAAGGTTACATGATTAATGATACATTACTACTATCATCACGCATTCAAAATAAATAATATTTCTTGAAGTAACTTTAAAATTAAATTAAATAATCCTGGTTCAGCCTTCACCAGCCCTTTCTATAATCTTGAAAAAAGACCCACAAAAAGCAAGTTCATGAAAAACATGTATGCTTATGGTTACGAGAGAACTATAAGAGGAAAAAGTGTCACACACAGATCATGTAGTAAACACATCCAAGATCAACAGAAGAGCACAGGATTGTCCAATTAAAAAACACAAAACCAAAAAAAAACCCACAGAAGAGTTAAGATAATGATCTAATGCTATCTACATTTGAGCTTGCAATACATAAACTGACAGCTTGTAAAAGTCAACAGAGGAACTCTTCTTCCTCCGTGCTTGCTCTACTTTTAGATCTTGCTTGTTTATTTGAGGTAGCAAACCCTACCAGAGGCATAAAACTGACTAGGTGGATCAGGAAACTGGTAAAATCAGGAGTGTTGTAGTAAAGTTTTTCCTCAGACCCACACAATATTTACTTACACCTGGAAATCAATCTCATCTTACTGCATGAAGATAACGAATGCTTTCATGCTTTTGTTAAAAACATTAATTGCACTGATTTCAGGTCTCCAGTCACATCTAATAGAACAGATGCAGAGAAAGCAATCCTCCCACCATCACTGCATATAAGTAAAGGAAAAAAATTACTTAAGCTATTTAACAAATTCCTACATAACCAGCTTGTGTTCATAATGGAGACATTTCCAGGCTTTGGAGTGTTTTCATTTAGTTTATTTTCAGTTAATTACCCAGATGTACCTGAACGAACACTTCAGACTCATGAAGGTCATCACCTCCTTGTGTGCTTCTAATTCAATATGTGAGTATTATAGAGCTATTCTTCAGTATCAAAGGATGGAGAATAACACCTGATTGGACCCAAAGTAAAATTGTTGATTTTTAAATAAATAATAAAGAAGAAAAATTTAATATCCACACCTCAGCTCAAAGGAATTACCTGACCTAGGGGCCTTAGCACTGTCTGGTATAGAAAGATCTTATGCTGAATCCAATCAATAATATTTTCAATCATTGTCCAAATATTGTGGAAGTGAATAAAAACTATTCCTTTTAATTTTGATGGAAGCTTGACATCTAGGGTGATGTTTACACACACACATGGAATGAGACAGTTTGTATTCCAAAAATAAACCCTTAAATTGTGATATCATTAGAGAAATCATGTCCCCTTCTTGATGTCTGCAAATGATAAAACAGTTCTTTCTAAATTGCTGTTGCTCTAGGTCAAATATATCTCCAAAACCTTTGGCCTGGTAATTCAGTAGGAATTGTATGAAAACCACTTACTGAAAGATTTGAACACTGCTTTGTATTTTTAGAGTTGCTAATTAGGCACATGTAAATGGCCATTACAGTGCTAAATAAAAAATTCTGTCCCTGGTTTTGGAGATACATTACACAGAAATGGAAGCAAAATTACTTGGGTTCTAAAAACATTTCATTATACAATCTCATAAGCCCCAGAGAAAGATGTCATGACTATGACAAAGAAAACTAAGCATAACATTTGGAGATTCAGTGAAGAATTTGGGTGCATCTTTATTACATCAGAGAAAAACACAACTTCTGAAGTGCTGTACAACTATAGCAAAAATATTATTTTAAATGTTTTAATGTTTTTTCTCTTGAAGGAAAAAAAAAAACACCCTAGCTTGCTTAGAATGCAAAATTAAAGCACACAGGTGATGGAGTTTGTGAAGTTTCTACTTTACAAACCAACACCACAGAGAAATTTTCTAGATGGTAAGTTGCCCACACATTCAAACCATACACTTTACAGTTTGAAAATAAATTTGACAATTCAATTGCATAAAGAAATTGAACACGTGCCAATTTGTAGAACTGAAGCTTGAAAGCTTCATATGCAATTCCCAAACACCACAGGGGTTTGATACAGAAATGCAGCCATTGCACCTTACCCAGCTTTTTGTTAACTATCTCTTCTTCCAAAGAGACCCCAGGGCAGCATGTGGATTCCAAGCAGAAGGTAAACTTGGGCACCTTCAAACAGGCTCCACAATAACTGCTGGGCTGAGCAGAGAACTGCACTGACAATGCAGCTGCCCACAGCTGAACCACAAGGAAATTCCTGGGGGGTTATTTATACACCACTCTGACACACACTGCTCTCAGGGTGCTCAAAAAGCCACCTTCACTGAGGAGCCACAGGGCTCTTTTTCCAAGAGCCAACCAAAGCTCATCCTCTTCATGCAAATCACTGCTGGAAATGTATAACTTTGTTGACCCAAAAGCACAGTTCCACAGGCAGCAGAAGCCTGGAACAGTTCCCACCTCTGCACAGGAGAAGGTAGTCAAACCAAAACCTTTTCTGTCCTGCAGAAACACCCCAGTCACAGAGTCTGCTGTTAGAGACATTTTCATCCCCACTTGATACAACTAGGCAATGCAGGCAGCACCACAGTGTTGCTAGTAAGCCAGAAGATAATTCCTACTCCACAAATGCAGTTACAGATGATATTACTCTGTAAAACAGGAGTACTGACATAAAGAACATACCATTACAAAGCCATTGTTCCAGTGGCAATTATTTGCCTGAACACATCTGTGACCTGATGTGTCTACAGCCTCTTGGAATTCATTACAAAAAGAATATGAACACCATGTTTTGACTAGAGAAAAAATCATCACCAAATTGTTGAAACACAAATTGATCAGCTTTATTCATGACAACCTGAGAAAAATGTTAGCAGTTCCTGGTTGTTTTCTGGTACTGGTGACTAACAAGCCACATGATTCAGACCTTCTGTGCTTTATTATTGAGTGGCAAATCAACATTCAACGAGCAGATCCACTCATCAGACATAATTCTGATCAGAGTTCATAATTCTCTCCAAGAGGAAAATGGCAAATACTGAATGAAACTAAGTAAAACATTCACAAAAAAAGAGAATTTGTTTAATTATTTGTCTACCAAAACATACTAGTTTTTCTTACTTTTAAACCAAGGTAGAAAAATGTATTTGAGCACTGGAATGAGATTGCCATATGCCATCAGAATTTGAGTACAAAATGATATGAACCAACTCTGGCTTCTGTTTCCAATACGGATGACAATGTTCAGCTGCCTAAAGCCATTTCTTCCATTTTTTTGATATAAAAGAGCCAATTTAGACCAATTCTTCACTGACAGCAATTTGTCACTACTTCCATCTTTGCCATTATAGATGCAGCTGTCCTGAATTATGCCAATGTGTTAACAGAATCAGGCAGCTACACTACAATAATGCAACTGTTGCCTTGCTGCATCCTGCATTGCCCTAAATGCCATTGCATAGTTGCATAATTTATATACTGCATGTATACACATACATATATATATGTCTTCTGAATATTTTTATGTCCTAATTAGTTGTGTCTTGCCCATACTGGTGAAGTTTGTGCCAAGCATACCGTGTGTGCTTGGAGGTTTGTAACAGGACTAGCCCATTACTGGCAGTCAGAGAGAGCGATACTAAAGGTCAGTTTTGTTTATGTCAGACTCAGGATGTTTCAGAAGCTTTTATGGAGCAGCTACATCTGTGCTCTCTGTGGGTTGGATCCACTCCATACATACTGCTGGAGGACAGAAAAAGCAGATCAGACAAGAGGGAAGTGCTACCCTGGGCTTCACTGGAAGCCATTCTCACTAAGTGCTCCACATAACCCAGGCTTTTCACAGCATCCCAGGCACTGGGACTGTGCAGCTCACAGACATTCTTCATGGAGGGACAAAGGCTGCTCTTTATTATCAGTTTTAATCTAATAGAAAGGGTTCATGGCATTTATTTCCTCTATAGCAAAATTAATTCTACTTGCAAAGCTGCCTCCCCCTCAGAGGGAAATAAGATGTAGGCTCAGAAGCCCAAATCCGCTATGATATTTAAGTGCCTGAGGAACTGTGCCAGAGTGTCTGGCAGGGGAAGCTAAACAGACTCAATTTTAAAAGGGAACATAGTGAATGGAGAGACAGACTGAAAGCTCAGGAGAATGAAGTACTCCTTTTATCTACTGTGGGGGGAGCTGTTCCGTGGCAAAGAAAACTTCTTTTCACTTCTTGCTCATCTGTGTGCTTTAACCCACCCTGAGTGCCATGTCCACCCATATCTGAGACTGCTTTTGCTGCAGCTGGCACCAAACTAGGCACAGATGCTACTTCCAGGGCATCAACATCAGTGTGATGGGAACTGGACAGAGAGAAATACAGTTTGTAGTGAACACATGAACAGTTGCCCACAAGTTCCTTGTCCTGCAGGACGAATAAAATACTCTCTGTGAAAGTTACCAATATTCATCTTGCTCAAAAACAAGGCAAAAAAGCAGTAGAAACAGTAGAAAACATTTTCTAAAACCCATGTTACTAATTATATTAAACAGCCTGTGCATTTTGTCATTAAAATGTTATTTTCCCTTTTTATATCTTAACATTTTACAGTGAACCCATTTTATTAATTTCCTTATATGTCTGTACTGGGACAAATTTTATTCTCAGCAGTACTTGGTAAATATGTAGCTGATGGAATTACCCCAATCTCACAGCACTGCAACAGAGGACACTTTGGCTCTCTGTGTACACAGGAGTTATGGCTAAAGAGTGACACAGTGGTGGGATTCCATGGGCATCTGAAGGTTTCTTAACACACAGCACAGTCCAATATAAGACTGCTGACCTCCAGGTCATAACTCCACTCTAATCATGTGTCTTATTCAGGATAATAGAACAACATTTTGGGGGCTTTAAACACCTTTATTACAGCGGAGTTAGTCTTTACAGAAATGCTAAAAAACCGGAAATTATTGGCCACATTCTAATATAAAGGAACAGCTTTCCAATGGTGATGTTCAACATCTAGATACACAGAGAAGACAGCAGTGGAAAACAATGAGCACATAAAAGAAAGAAAAAGTCAGTGAACTAACTTCTTTTTAATTCCATTATTTTGAAATTCAACCAATAAATTGCTTTTCAATCGTCAAAAAGCCAAAAAACACAAACCACAAAAGTTATTCATTCATATTTGCTATTATTTCACCCTGTTCTCACAAAGATCACACCTGCTCAAAGAAGACTCTACAGCAGAGAAAAGGAAAGCATTCAAATGCCAGGAATATCTCCTATATTTGTATTCCTAAAAGCCTTATATACAAAAGCCGTTGTATTAAAAATAAAAAAAATTTGAAAATCTTTATGGAGACTAGGAGCTGAAAAGAGATTTCTTCAATTCACTGTATTGCATTTTCAAATAACAGAAAAACACTATTAGAATCTGACATTGATTTATCTGATTTGCAGTGAGGTTAGGAAACATATGCTAGAACAAACAAGTATCAGTTCTTGTGACTGTGCTTTGAAGACACACAAACCCCTTTCACTCCACTTTCTGATGTGTTTATGGAAACAAAAGACATAATTTATCTGCCATAAGGTGTTCACTGAAGAGGTTCATGCTGTGAGGATTTCCATGGCAACTACTTAAAGAGACATAAGTGTTCATTTTTGAAACTGAAAGCCCAGGGACGTGATTAGCTACAGTAATAATAGCACATAAACCACCTAAACAGAGATCTTTTGTCCAGGGCCAAGTAACTTCTCTTTTCCTGTGTGAGAACCAGCTTTTCTAAACTTAAAAAAAAAAAAAAAAAAAAAAAAAAAAAAAAAAAAAAAAAAAAAAAACAAAAAAAAAAAAAAAAAAAAAAAACACCAAAATCAACCGACCAACCAACACCTCCCCCCAAAAAACCAAAACAAACAAAAAAACCCCTTATATTTCCTTTCAGATTTTTTACAAGACACAATAATGCACTTACATGTGCACACATAGCTGAAATAATTACTTTCTTAAAATACCTAGTGGGCAATACATCAGGTAGTCCATAAAAAGTGTACATGAAGATTACACAATGTCAATCCAAAGAGACATAAAACTAGATTTTGTAGAACTTTTCCAAATCTATTGAGATTCATTTGCAAAGAAATTCCAAAGAGATGACAAGCACTCAATGGTCATTAAAAGATTTAAAAATACTCACCAGTATAATAAAGCTGCAACCAAAAAATGAAGCTTTGGTGTGATAAAGCAGAGAAAAATAAGCTAAATTAATAAGCATTGCTCCAAAGTGAAGCAAAAAAAAAAAAAGAGTGGCACCTACCTTAGCAAACAGAGAACTGGAGCAGCCAGATCCTGTATACCTGTTTCCCTGCCCTCCACGTGTAGTCTTGATCTTTCCAGGCACAAATAAGGAAAAGAAATTAAACACCTGCAACCAATCCCAACCTGCAGACCCACAACCCGAAAACACAGATGTAATCCAAGGTTAATTTATAATGAGATGAGGCTAACAGGAAACAAGTCCTAAAACTACTTGGTCCCAACTAAGTCTTCTCAGCCGTGGTCTTTGTGGTGATTGCTTGATCCAGCTGAATGTATACATCTCACAGAGAAGGTGGTAGATAATTTAATTCATCACTTAAGGTCATAACTTAAAAGCTCTCCTTCTGCAATAGAGTGAAGTTGACATAGAGCATTAAAGACAGCTTGAAAACTACAGTTTCCTTTATCTGATCATCTGGAAGAGAGGATTTTATGTCAACCCAAGTAAAACCCCACAGAACACCTAGTTTTTATATTCTCTTTAAGTCTCATCTATTTCAGATCGCCATTAAAACTGCATAATATTAATTTATTCAGGAAAGCTTAATAGTCTCCTGTTGGAAGTTTTGCCCATTAAGTTGATATTACTGTCACTTTGTTCAAAGCCTGAACAGATGTCCTTTTTTTTTTTTTTTTTTCTATAAGGGCTATTATTTAAAGCTATGCTCACAGAGGCAGTTTCTTACAATAAAAATGCCTGGAAATAAATGTTCCCTGTGATACAGCATCTCGTTGTCTTATCTTCTGACCGGTCAAACAATGACAAAACTGTATTGTTCATTTTAAAGGACATTTATGGACTCATTCATGAAGGACATAATAGTGGTGGAGAAATGTACCAGGGAAGAGCAGTGAGTCAGACTCTCAGCAGCTACATCAGCTGGAAGAAGCCACTTAGAACTAGGCTCCACATAAACTCCCTTTACAATTCTTCTCTGCTTATTTTTAGCTCTGAAAAATACTTTTACTCTCTTGGGCAAAAGGCAGATGTGGCAAGATTTAAAGGGACTTAAATGAAACTGTCTTGGGATTACAGCAATAGGCAGCAAAACCTTTGCTAAGGGTGCCCTTCAAATGGGATGAAGCAAAAGATGAGCTGAGCTAGAGAATAACAAAACAGAATTAATGCACAAAATCCTATACCCACTGATCAGCCGGTGTCCTGCAAGCAAGGACTGGGCATGAAAACAACTCCACTATCTAGTCTCACTGTCCCCTTCATCTATCACTGCCTCTCAATTTAGGCAACGGAGAGGCACATTCTCATTCTCTTTGTTCCAACTGAGTTTAGTGAGTGCTTTTCCTGAGCAGGGATAAAAATACTGAGTTCCTGAAAATGCTCTGTGTAGAGTTTTTTACATTCACTGCCACATGGCACATGGATGCGACAAAGCAGTGTCCCTTGTGGCTTGGATAGACAGTGCTACTGCTGCAAGCTCAGAGGAGTTTTTCTTTAGGATTCCCTGTTCTCTGGGAAAAAGCTAACCCTCTCTCTTCTTGGGTTTATGCTGGTGCTGGAGACCAGGAGGGAAAAGCTGCACAGAAGGCAAATCCTGCTACACTTGAGTCATCAGTAAAGCAAATGCTCTGTAATGTGAGGCTCCCATGATCAGCAAGGCACTGAAAAAACTTGGATTGTGACAATCTGTTTCCCTGAGGCTTGTAGGCTAAATAACAAGCTAGAAAAAGGGAGCTGCACAACAAGCAGGGAAAGGCATCTGACAAAAGCCTCATTAGCCCTCCATTTCCTTCACCCACAGCATATGTTTGTCTCTCCTCTTAGCAGCACTTCTGCAGGTCTGTATACTCAGTACTTATCCTGAGTATCCAGCAGCGAGAAACAAAAGGCTGCATAGTCCTCCTCCGAGTTAAAGAGTTATTGTGTTAAAACTTGGCTTTTCTAATCACTATGATGTGAAAATTCAGGTGCCTGACTGAGAAAAAGACATCTAGAGTAGAACAGAGATGACTGAGAAAAAGACTCCTGCCACTTAAGTGCATTTGTACCAAAATATTACCTCTTGATGTGTAAACATCAAATTAACAATATTCTCAGGGCAAACAGTAATGTAGCAATCAAGCAACTCCTTCCAGCTATATGGCAAAAACTGTGTGCTTTCCTGTCCTACTGCATTTTCCTCAATATTTGTCACACTGCACATTGAATATACTTAAAACCACCCCTAAGCTGTAGACTATTAATTTCCAATTATTCTATTCCTTTGTACTAAGATCATCACTTTGAAGCTTATCAGCATTTCTGTTTCCATTTTGTAGAGAGAACCCTTTTCCAGGGCTGGCAGCAGCAACCTGGGAAGTCAGCAAGCCAAAATGATACTTCAAGGCCTGTGTTCATACACTGATGGCTTTCCCATAGTCCACTGGAATCTGCAATTGAAATCCAGCACTACCCAAACCAAATTCAAAATAATCCTGGTATTTCTTAGCATTGAAAAACTTTTAGATAAAGCAATTTTTTTTGTACCTGTACTTCTACTTTAATCAGATCAGTTTCTGCAGTATTACTGTCCTGTCACTACTTGGCACATTATTCTTCATAATCTGAGTAGGTATTTTATCAGCACCTTAGACATTGTCTGGGGATCTTAATTCCCACTGCAAAGAGGAAACTACTCACACTTCAGAACTGTGAGCATAGCACAAGTTCATTCAGTAAATTGTCTTGGATTACTTTATGATTCAAGATGTGTCTGCTGCTGAAAAGGCAAGTGCTGGAAGTGATATTCAGAGCAGTTTCCAGTCTCATGCCATAGTTTTGTCCTGAGGTGTTCCAGCTGTTGCCCTTCAAAATTAGAGAGTACTTTGAGGGAAGATCATTCCTAAGGACCACTTCCTGCAGGATAAATGAAGACTTGTCTCCCTCCAGCCTTTGCAATCCCCTGGCATTACCCCATTACATTCTTCATCATTACTGGCATTCTCCTCACACTACATCCTAGACCATAAAACATGTGGTACAAACTCCTCCAGTGCACTGTGTCCTCTCAGGAAAAACACTGTCTTTTTGGGACTTCCCATTTAGACCATCTTGTTTTCAATTCAAAACAGGCTTGCAATATTATCCACAGCTCATTTCCTACTTCCCCCAGAACCACAGATCTATACATTTATCCTCTTTCTATGGAGTAAAAATTTACCTCACTGTGCAAATATGCATAGCAGTGTTGGAATGCATATTTACAAAGAAAATATTGCTTTGGGGAACACGAGGGAAGTGTTATTCCCTGTTCTCTGAGTTCAGTCAGTGAAATCTCCTCAATGGATGTCAACAGTCAGTCACAATTTTCATCTGTAAAAATAGGAGCAGGATCTGACAGCCATACAAATTACATCTGTTCCACTGCAACCATCTGTAATTCAATCTGCAAAATATTAATCAAGTTTATCTGACATGATTTTTCCTCCCACATCAGCTCACAATGTTTATTGCTTCTTGGTCTGTTACTATTATACACCAGATTTTTATTCTCCTTAATATTTATTCCTTTACTTTAGGAGAGATTGAGTTATATTTATTGGACAATGCTTTTAAAGACCAAACCACATTACCTTCTCTTTAATAATTCTATACATATCATCTGTTATATATGACTCGCTCTCATATGGCTCTCTATGATCTGGCCTTTCTTTACACTGCTAACCTGGGATGATATGTTTATGTTTCACAGTACATTTCAGTGCTGTAACTCCCTATACACTCAGAGATAAGTAGGTCAAGCACCATCCTGTGTTTTATGCCAATTTCTTTGTTTCATTTTATTATCCTGAGTTCTCAGGCCTTGCTCTGAAGTCAGGATACATTTAATTTTTCCCAACAATGACAAAGGCAAGAGTACTTCTCTCCCCTCACCTCCCTCCTTTAAGAAAAGCTAAACACACACTCCCAAACCAGGCTGAATTCCAGTATCCTAGAAGTCAGGCTTAGAATTCAATACTTTCTTAATCTGTAGAAAGTGCTGAACAGTAGAGTGAAATTCAGTGGGGACAGCAAGGAACACACCTAAGCACAAACAAATCCACTTCATAAAAACATGGGCAACAATTTGCTCTGCAAATGTTCTACTGGAAAACTTGCAAGTCATTGTAAATCACAAGATGAAGATGGATCACCAGCATGTTAGAAAGGAAAGAACAGACTGTACAGGGATGCACAAACAAAATCCTGAAGGAATTCCATTCAGTCCATGAGAGACTCACAAGGCTGCAGGTAAATACTTGCTTCCAGCTGTATGTACCACATCTGAGGAGGGAGGGAGGCAATACGCAGTTCCACCTTCTCACCCCAGCCAAACCACCACCCAGCCAGTACAGGGCTTTTTATTAAAATGCAACATCTGAATACTTTTTTCACCAAGATGGAAGAGATTCTGGTTCAGAATCTGTGAGTCTTCATATAAAGCAAAGCACCTCTCAAAAATCCCCACTATGTCTTATGCTTCTTTTTTCCAACTTAAGATTTTATTTTTAGATTTTATAAACTTGTCAGTCAGTTTTGGGAGAAAAAAAATTATTGAACATGGGCTATATATCCATATGAACATTGATCTTAAATACGTGGGTCAAAATCTGAACGTTTGTGATAAATAAAGCAGTTTCCCTGTATCAAGTGCTTATTCTTTTTGTCTTTCTTCAAATGAGACTTCAAATTAGCAAGGTTTGACCTACTCATCCCCTGATACAGTTACCAAGGAAGTCATAATGAACAAGAAGAGAGCTGTTTCTACCCAACATTTCCAAGCAAAAATCAAGAATCAGAAATTAAAATTACCTCGAAGTGTCCAAAGCACCACCAGTGTTAATGCTGAATTCTAATAAAATCTCTGTAAATGTTTTGTACTTCTGGTACTGCAGCTGAAGAGGACATAAATTACTGTTTTGTTCCCAGAGGGACATTTATGCTTCTTTTTAAACAAATTCTAAAACCTTGTCAAATCCACACAAGACTCTCCACATTTGGTCACTACTCTGCAAATATTAAGGATGTGTAGATTCTAAAATATTTTTGGGAATGTCTATTTAACATACAGCAAGTTGTAAATTGTCGATTTTCATCCTATTTGGCCCAGCTTTTTGTTAATTAATTGAACTAATTTCAATAGCAGGAAGTTGTATCAGAGCACATTTCCTAAACAAAGGACACATTTACAAGATTTTGATTTATCTGATACGGTGGCTATAATCTCAGATGGAACCAGTTGCCTCCTGCAAAAATTTGAGTTTGACCCTTAACAGACAATATTGCTACTTTCAGATACTAAAAATCCTAATGACAAAACATTTAAAAATCTTATTTTGAAAAAAAATTAGAATTTACTTCCATTTTTATTCATCTACTCTAAGGTTTAATCCATCCCATTTATAAAATTTAGAGATATCACAAGAGCTAGAGACATCTAGGAAGCAGGAAACAGGCTGGAATTTATTCCTCCCTTCCTCCCTGTCTGGCTGCCAAGTATTACATGACTGAAGAGGAGCTGGCAATCCTAACTATCAGAATTAAAATGACAAACTGAGTTTTAGGGTTCAAACCCATGATTTAGCTAAGCTGTTGTTCCTTCCCTTTCCCCATGTTTAGAACAGCGTTTATTCCCTCATACTGAGTACCAGAGATGAAGAAATGAGATAATTTTCCCTTCTTCTACTCCTGAGCGTGGCCTCTTGCTGAACTGCCTGCCTGCTGCTCAGTACACGAAGCATGTGAAGCCCATTTTGACACCACATGAGCTGCTACCTTGCCTCTTGGCTTTTTTGATGGAAAGAGAAGAAATGTTAAAATTGCACTGAGGAGGGATGATTACAGAAGGCACTCTTTCTAGCTGCTGCCAGCTTTGCAGGAATTGGCTTAGTTAAAGAAAGACAGGTGCCTGAAACATTTCATGGCTGAGCCCTCCTGCCTTTTCCTTATCAGTAATTAGCATGAGTAGCAGAATGTGTGCATGTCTTCAATGGAAGTTAATTACTGTGTAGAGCTCCAGAAGTTTTCAAACCAAAGCTTAAAAGACATTTAAATGACATACACCTTCTGCAGGATTTCTAGAGGGACCTTTTTTTCCTCTCTCTTTCAAAAAATAGAAAAAGAAAATTTACCATCTTTTTCTTACCACAGAGATAAAAGACAGCTTAATAGTGACTAGGTATGTTTCAAGGCTGGATCAAAATTTTCCTGTACTGTCATGATGAACTATCAGAGAACCAACAGATATCTAGCACTGCTATCCTGATCTTAAAGCAATTTTTTCTGCCATTGATGAGTTAAGCTTTCCAAGCCACTTTACTCCCATCTTTCACAAATTAGGTTTTGTTTTCAGGCAGGAAAAGACTGCAGTCTCTGGAAGGAAGAAAATAAGAAATTTAATGAAGAAAGAAATTGAAAATAAGAAATTTAACAAGGAAAGAAATTGAAAACACCTCTGAATTTAGGTAAAACTCTTCCCATTTCTGCCACCCACACCCTGCCCCTTCCCAATTAAATAGAATAACTGTGTTCTTTCAGCAGACCTGCTTCTTCAAGACACATACACACTCTTCAGCCTCAGGCAGAAGAGATCACTGGGGTCATTGTGAGGCAAGTGTTGCCTTTCTTCAGGGCACTGAAGAGGACAATGAAGTGAACCCAACAGTCTTTGTACTTGTCACTTATTTGTGAGAGGAGACCAGAAACATTTTCAGTGGCAGTAAGGAATGATATTCAAGGTTAGGCAGAAGGAAAACAAAAGCACAGACTGAAAATAATGTGTGAAGGAGGGAATTAAAAAAGGTAAAAGTGATGAAGAAAGAGAGACAAAAAAACTCGCTGCAGATAATTATATCTACAAAAAAAGAGGGTTTTCTATTGGCTCCTACAGGGCTAAAAGGCATAACATTGAAGAGAGCAATTATTACTGGTAAATATGGGACAATGTCATGCTGCCATAACTATGAATAGATGTTCCCTCCTCAGGAACTGGAAAAGTGCAGCTAGATGTTTAAGAGAGATGCAAGTCTCCAAGCCCCAGACAGGAGCGTGGGAGGCCCCAATGCCATCCCAGCAGGTAAGTGACAGTGCTATTCTGGAAACCATCTTCAGCATGTACCCAAATTAACAGCACCATGGAGAGCACATTTCCTCTACAGGCTTCCAGGGGAGTTTCAGAGACAGATGACAACATGATACCAAAATGAAGCCAAATATATCTCATTTTAAAAAAGATAGACTATCTTAAAATAGTTGAAGACTGAAGAGTCTCCTTAAAGGCATAGAAATAGTTGTTCAAGACATTGTGCCAGAGAAACATGCTAAGAAATTCAGAATTTCACCTGTGACTCAGGATCACAGATTTGGTTGATAGAGAACTTTGGTTTTGATAATGTGTTTTGTGTTCAGCAAGAAATGGTAAAGCAAGAGAGCTTGTGACTCAGCCTTGAGGACACGGGGATGTGTTTTGTCCCTAGAATATGTGTGCTACATGCTGAAAGAGAGCCTCAGATACAAGGTCTATCAATATTGTCACTGGACACCACTCACTGATTTCATCTTGCTGGTGGTCTCTGCCACAATAAGCAAAATAAAACCATTTTTGAAAAGGGCCAGAAAAAGCTAGGTGCTTCATTCCCATTGAGGTCTTTGGGGAAAGTATCCAAGTATCACTGTGTTAAGAACGAATTCCTGGTATTTTTTTTCCACCAAAGACATGCGAGGAGCTGAGGCAGTGAGGCCTCGGTCCACCCCAGATGCGTGGGGAGAGAATCCCCTAAAAACTGCCAAAAGGCAAAATAGAGGGCTGAAGCAGCAAGAAGAGAGAAGGTACTCGCCGAGGAGAAAAACTTAAGGCGGCCACGCGGAGCCACCCCACTCCNATTGAATAGTCACGGCAGGTTTGTGAGTCTGGGTCTTCTGGCTTCAGAGTATAATTAATTTATAAATATAAATTGAGAAATAGGCCAGTGGCAAAAATTACTCATCTGGCTCCTTGTGGATGACCAGGCAAATTATGGTTTTATTTTTCTCTCTGTAACTAAATTGGTTAACTGAAAACTGAGTGACTCATACTTTCTACAGAAAAATTTATTGTATTGTTTGCTGCTAATATTTTCCCCTCCCATTCCTCTTCAAAGAGTTTGACATGGCTGGACTTGGTGAATCCTTCGCCTTTTATTCCAGTTCATGGAAAAAGGTACAGGGATCAGATCACCTGTTCAATCACCCAGCACATTCTATTGGTATTTTCCACGTAACATCAACAGCTACATGAATTCTGAGCCTCTCTGCTTGCAATGCCAAACTGAGCAAAAACTCTGGAAGGGTCTTCTTGCCTCCATTCATTCTCTGGAAGGGGCTCATCCCATTAATCACACAGACAGATGAGCTCACATTTTGTACTATTATCCTACATGACACTGCTTTCTTTGGCTTTCATAGCAAGACATTCATTATTGCTAACGTTCGGAGTGTAGCATGCTGGACTTGTGTAGCATCCAAGTGTCTCCTTGAAAAATAGCATGGTCCTGAAAGAATCCCTATCTGCTCTACAAGTGCCTTCCTTGAGATCCTTCCAGACTTTTTCCTCCTTCTTATGTCTGGAAAGAAATTAAATTAAGGTTGTGAATGCCTGACCACATCATTTCTGAAAATGCTTCTGCCTGAAAGCCCTGTGTGTTTGCAGCACTTATTAGCATGTGCTGCATAAATGTGTGTGTAGCCTCGACCCTGTGTCTCAATTAACTCAAGCTTTTCTGCCTCAGAGGGTAGCATTTAACTTCCACTGGAGAATCTGGGGACCCCAAAGGTACATATGCAGGTACAATATAGGGCAGCTCAGACAGACGCTTGATTAACTATGAACTCTGTAACAGTATATTTCTCCGCTCTCCAGTTCTCTCCCAAGTGTTTGCAGAGACCCAACCTATGTACCCTTGGTCACAAATCGCTGGTTTAAGGTTGTTTAAAGAACTCTAAGATCATAATGTGGCCTGGTGATGGGTGGGGAGGGGGATGCACCACCATACTCTTTCAAAAAAAATTAAAGGAGGTGAGGAAAACCAACTACTTCAGTTTTAGGAAAGCCAGGTATTCATCCCTGGTAGGGATGAACTCTGTAATTCATTTGCTAACTGTCATATTTCTGAGGACTCAGACAGTAAATAACATGAGCATATGGAGAGATGTCTCTTGGTGGAGCCTATAGGAGTGGCATACCCAGTATTAGCTTAGCTCAGAGGTGAGGAGCTGCAAACAATCACAGACTAGCTTTTGTTTGAAATGAACGTTCTTTTTAAGTCAAAGTTGATTTTTAGCCAGCCCCCTCAATCTTAAATATTAATACTTTTACCACCACACTCCTTCCACTCCCAGAATCATAGACTGCAAATTGTCTCAGTTTGGGAGGCATATTTGTAGGTGGTGGAAGTTACTGTTCTGGATTCCAAGCACACAGAATCTGTTCCTTCAGCAAGAACTACTACTAAGGACCTTTATCTTGCCGTACAACATGCTACAGGGGATTTCCTATACTGCTTTTTAAAGACACACTGTCCTTCCTGAATGGGCAAAGAGTTCCCTCCTAAGCAAACAAAACCAGCTGAGAGGAAATAAGATTATACCACAGGTAAGATTGCCAAACTTGCAAAAGACTGGCTGCAAAAACAGAGTGATATCAGAAAAACCCAGGGACCTTGAGAACAAGATTTTAAAAATCATCCTTCAGACTCACCTCTGATGCATGAATTTTACCGTATCCCATAAAAGATGTTCTTCCTTTCAACGAGAAGTTTATAGGAAGGGAGCATATCTTTTATTAGACCAATACAGATAAACTCTGCATACTCTTCAAAGTCTCAACTCAAGGTAGTGATTTCCTGTCCTCAGACTAAATATAGGGCCCTTCTCTCAGTTTCTTCTGTCCCCATTCTATTTGATGAGTCGTGCACACAAACTACCAGATGTGCCAGGCACAGCTCCTACCTGGTGTCCATGCTGCAAGCCTGTGACCCAGAACAATTCTATTGGGAGCCACTGTGGGGGCCGTGGTGGCATTCCATTACTACTAATGGCACTTTGCGGCAGAGCACACCATAACAGAACCCCGTGCAGGAGCACAGAGAGGGAAGATTTCCTGTCAGAGGAAACCCCAGCTAGCTGATCACAGGAGGGCAGCAGCCCGTGACATCCCTCACAACACTGACATCACACAAGTGACAGAGAGAGGAGCATCCTCAGCACCATCTGTTTTGGCCGACTGCTCCACTCTTGTGCGCTGAATTACAAAGGCAGACAGAGCCCAAGGGAACTAATTAGTTCCCTCCAGAAGAGAGCTGGGGAGTGAATTAACGTATCCACAAGTGTGTACAATCAGAGAACCAGCAACCAGGTCAGGAAGCTGTGTGGTATGACAGCAGAGACAGACCCTTCATCATCATTTTTTGCAATGATACCCACCAGTCCTGTTAGGAAACAGCAACTTACAGCTGTTAGTAACATCAAGGTAGCACCATTTGCTTAAAAGAACAGATGCTATACTACATTCTCTTTTTTTTTTACCTACCCCTCCCACCTCAATAAAAGTGGTATAAAAATTGAGTCAGATCTCTGACTGCTATGAGTGGGATACAAAGGCACAAGCAACAAGCAATAGGACTTGGGGATACAACCTCAAGTTGTGCCAGGGAAGGTTTAGGTTGGATATTATGAGAAATTTCTTCTCTGTAAGGATTGACCACACTAGAACAGGCTGCCCAGGAGAGTGGTTGAGTCAGCATGTGTGAGGCTATTTAAAAGCTAGGTAGATGTGGCACCTAGAGACATCCTTTAGTGATGAAGTTGGCAGTGTTGGGTTAATTGTTGGACTCAATCTTTTGAAACCTAAATGCTTCTATGATTCCAAGTGATAAGCTGTGAAGGACGAGCAAAGCATTAAAGGATGTGGGATTTCTTAGAAAAAAAATTTCACAAGTAGGAAAAACAGTTTTACCTAGCTCCTTCCATGAGAAGAGCATTTAAACTATTCTGTTGACTGATTTTGTAAATTTGAAGTAAAATACCCAGTAAAAATTGTGACTGAACCCACGCAAGGTGATAAGTGATGAACCAGGAACCATCAAGCAAGTTCCACAAGCCCCCTTTGTGTTGCAATTGGAAGTCTGGTGAGAAAGCCTGTGAAGAATAAATTATTAATCCCATATACAATTCACATTATTTTATATAATCTGAAAAGATACCAGTGTATAATTGAAACACTCTGGGTCCTTGTGCATTTTTGCTTCCTGTCCATCTGATGTACAGGTCCAAGAAGAGAGGTCCAAGAACACCTTGCCTATGAGTTTTGTCTCCCCTGGATCTTCAGATAATCAGCAATAACAACAGCAATGCAACTCTCTCTGTCTTACACCCGCTGTTATAAGCAAAAAAAAAAGAATTGTGTATTAATATTTTTAGTACACAAGAGCACTGTATTGACCCAGATCAACTTCTTCTGCATTTCCCTACTGATTAAAGCATTTGAAAACTTTATATTCATGTGGTTGTTGTTTTCATGACTACACCAAAGTTTCAATTACAAGCACAGGAAAGCTAATTTGCAGAGAGTTAGCACCACTAATTTTTTTCTTCTATTTCTACCATTTAGAGCCCATAAGAGCACTCCTTCTCTAGGAAAACATGTATCTGTCTCCCTTAAGTCTCATTTTGTTTGGTTTACTATCTGATAAACATGACAGACACTTACCATACCCTTACATTTTTTAAATACTTAGCTTTTTAGAAAGAGAAGCCTCTAATCCACAAGCTCTAAAAGCTTGTTGTATACTAAATATAAAGACCTTTGGGAGATAAATTACAATAATGAGTACCCCTCAGTATAAATACATAAAACCCTCCCACTAATAACAGCTGTAAATTATATTGAAGTACGAACTGAATTAGTCAAATACAATTATCACACATATGACAGGCAGACATAGTCTTGTCTTGTCTTAGAAAAGATAACTGCTACTCCTTCTTAGGCCAAAGAGGAAACTGGATTCTGAATCTAATGTGTTTCCAAGGCTAAAGGGTTTATTTTTTCCCTACCAGGCACAGAAAGTCTTTTTTAGATTTAGCCCTATTTCTTGATGAAATCCAATCTCACAAACACAAAGTAAACTTACTGAGAGGGAATTTAACCAATCAATTAGATACCTGGAAGCCTCTGTTTGATAGATACATCAAGTTATTTTATAATCCTGAATCATTTCATGAAACATGAGGAGAAGCAAAGGTGTCAGTTTGTCTCCCCAGAATGGCAGGCATTCTTGTGAACAATTTACACCAAATTTTGAGCAAAATTGGTGGGAGTTAAAGACTCCTTTCAGCTCCCAGAAAAGCTCAACATCTTGCAGTAAACCATAAATGAGCAAGATGATAAAATATCTTCCTTACACTGTATTTCAGTGCTTTTAGAACAGTTAAATATAGGCATATTGGCTAGATAGAATAAGAAATGCATGTTACCTCTGCCAGTGGTATGAAGACTGTCAGTTTGGCAGCTTCCAAGGGTATAACTTTGTACATGAACTTTTATCAAGAAAGTTTCCTATTCTAGATCAACAGTGGAACCAGTACACAGAAATACATGTAATCTCCAGCATCCCTGTACTTTCTTATCTGTGTGACTCATCTCTCAAAATAGAAGATACTTTATGCCTCTGAGATCCTTGGGCTTTCTACTCTGAATTTTCAGTTTGGATGTCAAATGCAATTAGTGTCAAACATATGATGGCTGTTTCTGAGACCATGAAGGACCAGCCAACTGATCACTCACTTCTAGCAGATTTTTTTCACTGGAATTGTTTGGCCTTTTACATCTTTCCTGAAGAGATAAAGCCATTGCCAGTTTGTGTAACAGACAATGTAACAGAGGGGTGCCTCAGGACCCTCAGTGAGGTAGCACAATTTATAGGGTACTTGTGTAGAAACAGATGTGAAGGCATGACCATAGCAACCAACAATTTCCAAATCTGGGGCCCTAATTTTCCTCTCTATCTTTGCATGAGCCATAGCTCCTCCCACTCTGGAGCTGACAATTTATTTATTCCTGTAAGGTACTACACCTAATACACATTAATATATGAAAATGACAAATCATGTAGGAAAAAAAAGAGTTGCAAGAAAATGCATCAGTTTTCTATCCATTTCCTTATTGTCATGGTTTAACTCCAGTCAGGAATTAAGCACCACTATGTTGCTTGCTCACTTCCTCCCGGTGGAATGGGGAAGAGAATTGGAAAAATGAGAAAATTCAGGTTGAGATAAAGACAGTTTAATAGGTAAAAGAGATGAAGACAGTTTAATAGGAAAAGCAAAAGCCCCATGTGCAAGCAAAGCAAAATGAGGAATTCATTAATTCACCACTTTGTAGGGCAGGCAGCTGTTCAGCTGTCTCCAGGAGAGCAGGGCTCCATCAGTACAGTGGGAAGACAACATGCCACCACTCTAAATATCCTCTTTACTTCTTCTTCCCCCAGCTTTATATGCTGAGCATGATGTCTTAGTGGTGTGGAACATCCCTTTGGTCAGCTGGGGTCAGCTGTCCTGGCTGTGTCCCCTTCCAGCTCCTTGTGCCCTCCCAAGGTCCTCGTTGATGGGGTGAGGAGCAGAAAAGGCCTTGTCTCTGTGAGTAATGATAACATCCCTGTGTTAACAACACTGGTTTTGGCACAAATCCAAAGTACAGCTCCATCCCGGCCACTGGGAACAAAATTAACTCCACCCCAGTCAAACCCAGCAGATCTATATTTAAATTATCATAAATATCTCCACCCATTATTAAGTGTCTTCAACTCCTCAGACAAATCAGGGTAGGAAGGTTGGTTTTCAAGTGGTCAAATTCTTGGGATTTTTTCACACACAATTACCCTGAAACTAAAATTTCATTAAAAACTCTACAAGTATTGAACTGTTTATTTTTCATTTCTGTAAATTAAAGTATGATCTTATTTTTTACTCTGCCTCTTTCATACTCTTAATAAACTCATGCCCTGTGGTGCCAGTGACTTTTACATATCAGCTCCTCCACTATCCATCAATCTTTACACAGAGCATTAATGTTTTATTGTTCTCGTTCTGCTAGTAATGATTTTTCACTTCCTATGCTGATTTTTTTTATCAAAAGTACTTACAGCACTCTTCATCAAGATGAGCCTTTGCCAATTCTCAATACATCATATATGTGTTCTTTGCCACTTGGTCAATTCAGAAATTTGACTTATATTCTTTGCTGGTTTTAAATCAAGCCATATTAGGTAATAAATTAAAAAGGTCCTGTAGAAATTTCCTTAACCATTTATATTTAATGAAAAACATTATTTAAGTCCCCTAAAATTCTGGAGGGTTTTCTGTAAATTGTTTTTGTAGGTAATTTTTTATGTACAACTGCATGAAAGAGTTTTTTTAAATATCTTATAATGCTCTGATCTGAAGTATTTTAAAAAAAAACCAAACAGGTTTCTGAGTGCATCCATATGTTTTGTCACTATAAAACCGTCACTTTGGAAATTACTGAGCTGATTATGAATAGCTTAAAAGCTATTCAGAATCAATATGGATCACACAAGCACTTACCTGTCTTTTCATGTATTATCTATTCTACAAGGGACAGTTCTGAAGTTCTCCAAGACTTCACTTAACAGGTGATCAGCTTTGCCAAATATTTACCAAATAACTGGCATGGACATCACTTTCAATTCCTTGCTGTGCAAATAGAGGTGAGACTATTTCCTTTCTAACACAGTAGTTTGTGTCTAATAAGATCCTTGGATAGCTTTTTATTATAGGTATTGTATACCGTTGTTTAGTTAGGAATGATAGTAAAATTAAAAGAATGATACTTATTAGATCTTTCCAGCAGCAATTTATAACGATTTGATAAATACTCAGAGAATTTCTGTGTTTTTTTTACATTACAGCAACCAAAATGCCAGCTGGTTGTGAATCTGGATGTGCTTTATGACATTTTTAATGCTTAAATATCCAATCAGTGTTTGTTAACTTTTCTAAACTTAACATTTAAACTTGAATGTAGTTGAAATATTGTGTATCTTGGAAGTTTTTCAGAGCTGAAAGCAAGAAATTATCTCGTCCATTGGCAGAGATATTGTAAAAATGCTTTTTTCTGTCCATCTCCCTGCTGTTTGAGAAATAGGCCGGTGAGATCACAGTTAGTGCTTTTTCCTTCAAACCCTGTTGCCAAAAAGCTTCAGTCTACAGAAGACAGAGTTTCTTCTGGCAGTGTGTAATCCTGGAATTCTGAACAAGCTTGACATTTATACTATATAATTAGGAGTAGCTGCTATGCTGCTATGCTGCTTTTCCCATATGCCCAAAAAATCCAGTATCAGAGACTGAAAGTTCACAACACCACAATATATTCAATAACCCACCTTCACTAAAACATAATATTCCCTTCTCCTTTGTGTTAGATAGTTATCTATTTTTATTACAGGGAATACTGCCAGATGGAGCAATGGAGGTGCTGAAGTGCAAAGGGGTGTGGGAGAGGAATTGCTGCAGGGGGGAGTCATCAGCTCACAAGGTGCAGCATGAGGACACACATTAGGCACATGACCAAAATCCGCACTTAAAAAAAAAAAAAAAGGCAATTAAACAAACAAACAAACAAAATTTTTAAAACTAGCCTACACTGTAGCTCTTTTTGGCTATGCACTCTTTCTCTGAACCACGGGCCTCTTAAAGTGTTTTATTCAACAGAAATTTAAAAAAAAAAGAAAAAAAAAAAAGCTGCAGCTGTGACCTAGAGAGTGCAAAGACCTACAGATCTATATTCTGCCTCAAGCAGTAGCTGAAACCATACCAGTATCAATCAGAAATGTGAAGCAAAGGAGATACAGGCCCCATATCACTAAAAATCACCCTAAAGAAACATTTGAAAGAATCTGCATGAAACCACACAACTTATCCACTTGCTTACTCTGTTGTATAGCAGAATGTATTTCTGTTATTTCAAAACTCTGCAGACTTGTTATGAGCATGGTTATACATAATACTAATATTAAAATCTCCAGTATTGCATCCACACATGCTAAACTATGTGACAGATACAACACCCTGGGAAAGGAGGTTCTTACGAGCAAGAGTCTGGTGTTCACTGAGACCAGGAAAGGCTGCTTCCTTTCCTACCTTCAGTGCAGACATCCTGTGACTAGCTAAGCCTCCCCCAGTCTTGTCAGCTCTCACATTTACACTGTGAAGACAATATTGGATATCTATTAAGCAAAGGTTTTGTGGGGCACAAATCCTGGGGGAAGAGATAGGAATGCAAATTAGCTTGTTCAAAAAGAGTCTCAATTATTCTTCAAGAAAGAATAAATTAAGTCCATGGTCAGTTCTGCTAAAAAGCTGCTGCTCTCAAAGTGTTGCATCAAGGTCACAATTCAGATAACCTCAGCTTTCAAATATTCCCTGAATGCAAAAAACAGTGTTCAGGCATAACCTTGATGTGCAGAAAGTGCGTTTCTCATGAGCCCTTCTGTCTGCATACAACCCACTAAGTGAAAACATGATCCAAAAAAAATCTTTTTTTTACCAGAAAATAGAGAGTTCAGGGTATATTTCTAAAATTCAGATTATTTCACTCACTTTTACCACTACAATAGTATTTTTTATTATTATTTTATAGCACTGAAGAAGCTCAACTCCTTTAGAGTGGCATTATCTGTAATTTGCTTTGGAGAACCTAAAAGTTTTTCACATATTCAGGACTTGAAGTGAAAAAGAAAAAAAAAAGTAATTTAAAAGCTGAGATAGAAGGATTTTATTAACATCAGCTAGACTTTTTCATGGCATACAAGGAAAGAAAGTGGGACTATATTAAAGGCAAAATAATTAATCTAGCTTCTTTTAATATTCTCAAAGCACTAACAGGGTCTTCAATGATATTAAAAGTTAGGGGAAAATACACGTTTTAGAGCCTGCCTGTGCATAGAAAAATTGCTTTATTCACATCTCTGAGTATTGATGCAATCACAGCACTATTGTAGACTAATTACAAGATGAGAAGCAAATTGAATTATACCAGTGCATTTCATTTAAATAATGCTTCACCAGGAATAACTGAGTTGGAAGAGAAGATTAAAAAATCAAACCCAAGAAATCCTTTTGTGCCAGGAGAAAGGTCTGGTGTGCAGACCAAACCTTTGGTACATAGGACACATATAAAGTAAAGTCTCATTAGAGTTTATTTCACTTTGTTGTTGTTGTTGTTAGTTTCTTTTTCTTTTAGAAAAATTAATGGAAGTAAATACATATGAATGAAGATCTTGGTCCTAAAATTTACCCTCATCTTTGAGAAAGTCATCTTCAGGTCTCACTGCTATGTGAAGATACTATTAAAGGAGGATAATTATTTGCATTGACGGGTATTATTTCATATGCTGACAGTATCAGGACTGCTACAAGACTGTGCCTGCCCACCATCTCCCAGTATTTGGCAGCTCCAGTGCTGAAGCGCATCCTTGGAGTCTGCTGATATCCCCAGGGACAAGGTAGCACAGCTAAATACATAAATAAATGATTAGGGACATTGAAACAGTGGCACTGAGCTTTCTGAGACTGATGTAGGGGTGACTAAGAAGTGACTGGTGTCTGATAAGTAATGGGAATGCAGACTTGGGGACACCCTGTAGCTTGCTGCAATATACGGGGCCAGGAAGCTCACAAGGATCCAGATCCTTCAGGGATCCCCAGGGACCCTTTGTTCAGAGAAACAAGGAAATGTAGGGCTCAGTAGGGTGCAAACCCCTGGGGCCAAATGCTGGCAAAGCCCTAGGGACCACTCAGTTTTCTGAGAATTCCAGATACCTGCCCATGCCTCACTTTTGTTTCCCTCTCCCCCCAAAGAGGGGGGAAAGGGAATATGACACTTTGCCTAATGGCTATTGTGGGATGCTCTGGTAGGAAGGAGCACTTGAAAAGAAAACACCTGTCAAATCTCTTACACTGATTAGTGCTCAAAGTCTCAAAAGGCAGAGGGGAAAAAAGGGTTTGAGAAGTCTGCATTAGCCAACAACTAATTTATAAAGGGGAGCTGGAAAAATCGATGGAATTATGGGTGGAATGAATAGCAGAAAAGAGAAAATAGACTAGAACAAGCAATCAGTGAGCCAGCAGTTAGAAAAGCACATTACACTACTCTCAGCACAATGGTCTGAGGAGAGACTGACCACAGAGGTGCTGGAATGATCAGAAGGGGGTACAGTTCCTTCACAAACAAGGTAAATGAGAAAGAAAACACACAATTATTTCTCTCCTGAGCACCTGTAGAAAACAAAGTAAAACAGAGCAGCAGGGAAAAAATAAAAAATATGAAGAATTGCCTGTGAAAGCCGTGATGATCTCAGACTGCGCCTAGCCTCAGAGAGCACCTGCTGTGTGAATTGCTTGGGCTTTTATTAAAACTTCAATTAATGTAAACAGTTGTAATAATGGAACAGAAAGTGAAAAATGGTTCTACACAGCCAAGGCACAGTCCAATAATCCTGTTTCCTTTCTCAAGCAAAAGCTAATAAAAACAACAGTCTGCTTGGAAAGGAAGGGCTGAGGGTGCAGCAAAGCAAAACAGGACGTGCAGGTGGTCAGTCTGCATTTGGAGCACACAGGCTCCAGTCCCATGTACAATCTTAAACCACACATGTGACCAAAAAGCCACCACTCCATCTGAGACAATTTGCTGTTGAAATGCAGCTGAACACAGTTGTGTGTCCCATGCTCTCATGGCATCTCGTTGCCACAAGTATTGGGTGCATTTTGGCACCAGATACAGATGTCCCAAACAGCAGCAAAGGCCCCAAATCTTCTGGCAGGTCCTAAACAGAAGAGACAGGCAATGCCTCTTTACATTCATTCACATTCCTGAATTTCTCTCCTTCTCTAGAGATATTTAGCTGAGAAAGATCTTCCTACAATAACCTTTTCCTTTGTGGTCTCCTGCAAATAAATCTCTGAAACAGGACGTGAGAGGAGGCATAAATATCACAGAGGAAACTGTGTCACAGGCTAAAGAACTTGGGATGAAAAACCCTCCAATCCCTAAAGCTCCAAGAAAAACATAAGCTCCTCTCTGCCATCTCCACAAAACACATGCAAACAAATAATTTGAGACCTCACCTAACTTTACTCATGAGCACAGGAGGACAAAACCCAGCTAACCAACTAGACCTATCAGACATCTGCCATATTGTGTTGTTCAGCAGTAGAAGGTGATCAAAAGAAAAATCTGTGACAGTTTCAAGCAATTCATGACATGCCTGGGGGTTTTTGTTAAGGTTTCTTTTTTCAAAAATTATAAATATTATCTGTTGGTTGCAAAGCCTAGTTATCAAAAAAACCCAAAACTTTATCTTTCCAATTCATCATTTAAATTAATTAATTCAAGGCAGGGAAGTAATTAAAATGCAAAATTAAAATAGAGACAATATTTTTTTGTTTCACAGCCCCCAATGTGATTTGGAGTTAAGTTCACATGGGCTCATGCTGGCATGATCAAAAGAAAAAAAAATATAATTAAAAGCGTGTATCAAATCATAAAGCTCACACAAGTGGGAACAGCACTGCTCAATTTATGTGTTGCCCCAATTAAAATATTCAATAGAAAACATGATCAGAAATCAGCCATGCCATAAAAGTGCAAGACATAAGTATTATTTTCACATCTCACTATGGCTTCTGGCCCAATTCATTAGGTTCTTTAATTAAGAAAAATAAAACACCCTCCCTCCCCCAAAAAAATAGTTTCTGTATCTTTCATAACCAAATAAATGAAATTGGAGCTTAAACTCATTTTGTTGATTTAGAGGCTCATGAAGCTGTCTCCCCAGTACCTCCACTGGCTATCCTGCAGGCAGTTTTTGGAGAAAATGAGGATGAATTCCATAGTGCTTGGCACTGGCAGCCTTTCCAGAGCCCAGGAAGGCAGGGCAGCTTCCTTAGGGCCCATGGGAGTCAGCCTTGCTGCAGACCAAGAGTGGTGCTTGTCATATATGAAATATATGGTNTCAAGTTGGTTAAGAGATTGTTTTAATAAATTGTTTGTTAATAATTTCTGATCCCGCTTTTCATTTATAACAGTGCTTGCTTCAGAGAGCTCTCAGCATAGGAAAGAAAAGATCTTCTCTGTCTTCCTCCACATCCAGGCACATACTGAGATGAAGGAAAGAAAGGCTGAGAAGGAGCCCAAACCCACTGGATTATCTTGTGCTTTCTATGATATTTATATTTTTGTATTTAATTCCTGTATGAGTTACAAGTTTGCAACGCACATGTTAAAACTTCAACCTTAAGAGAAGCCACTTGGATCAGTGTTGCCCCATTTCTCTCTCACAACCAAACACATTTCAATCAAAAAAGACAATTTGACATTAAAAAACTTTCATCGGGATTTATGTGCATAAAATTAATCTTATTGATGATGGCATGTGGGCCATTTTGTAACTTCCTGTGTTAATTAGGGTGACTCTTTTACAAAATTAGCTGTTTTTTACATGGCTTAACACTTGCTCTTCCTAACACTCCAGGGTAATATATTTCTTCACCACTCCTTCTAAGTCAGCAACATTGGAAGAAGAAAAAGGAATATTAAGAATATCTTAGGGCAACAATGCTACTAAATACTCTGAGTGCTATCCCATTGATGTATTTCAACATTCCATAAGCACACATATGAACACTTCTGCAATGAGTGACCAAAACAATTAAGGATGTAATTTTGTGTCTAAACTTTTCCCAATATTAACTTTAGATGGTTGAGCAGTAAATATAAATATCAGCTGAACCTAATTCTGAAGTTTCTGTTGCATTTTTACATCCACGATCTTGGCTTGCCAATCACACGTCTCTATTGGATTGTAAACATCCTTAATCTAGCTTGATGTTACCCAAAGAGAGCTGTGAGTAAATTAGAAAAGGGTTTTTTTACATGTTTAAGAAATCTTGTGTAAGCTGTAACTTTTCTGCATGCATGGAATTTATAAAGTACTATGGTAATTATTGCAGTACCTAAAATATAATGAGACAAAAACAGTTCAAAGAAAGTCAGAACTGCTGCAGGTGAAACCATCCTCTTAAGCTTGATAAACCTTTACAGGATGATGCAAAGCTGCATGATTAGCAAACAACTTCTGCAACAGTTCTGAAATGTGCTGTGAAAGGGAAACGCTGCTGTGTATTTTGGACATGGATTATGCTAAGAAACCACTCAATCTAATCCTTCTGCTGCTGCTATGTCAAATATACTACTGTTAGTTCAAACTTACTGCAATTTCACTTTGTTGAATCTCAAAAAAGTCCCAAGAATTAAATCCATACAGAAACCCTAAGCTCCAACTAGTTTAAGGGCACAGCGTGGGCTCTGCACACAGCATTGCACAACAAAGATCACAGAGTACTCCCCATGGTGAAGAAGCCCAGGAACCTCTGACCCACGCCTTTCACAGCTGTTAAGCTACAAAAATAACAAATTTGGAGGTTCCAAACCTAGAGAACCATAGCAAAGTTTTGTAAAGGTGAAATCATCATTTTCTCTACTCCGTTCTTCAAAACAGAGGTCTTAATTCACACTATATGGCAAAAATCAACATGTCAACATTCTTTTTTCTATTTCAAAGTCATTTGTTTCTATTCAAGAACATCTGGTTTTCCAAAATCTGGGATACATAATCATAAAAAACAGAGTTCTTCACATCACAGATGAAATTAAGAGAAATACTGTAATAAATACTTTGAAAATGAAGGATGTTTTTTCTTATTTTGAAAAGGAAAAAAGGGATATTCCAGAAGACAACATACTTGAAATTAATGTGCAAGAACTCATTATTTTACAAGGGACAAACATGCCTGTAAAACTCATTCCTCCTAGATAGCTTCAGCTTCTAGACATTGCTAGACTTCCTCTAGAACTCAAGTTCATTACCCTGTCTGTAGTTACATTGAACCATTTGGAGATCAGAACATATCCATGCAAACAATGTCTGCTACTGGAGAAACAAAGAGTAAAGTGAGCATTTTAGAAAGCTTCCCAGGGAAGCAAATTTTTAGATGGGGAAACAAAATAGATTTAATCAGCAAAAATTGAAAAATAAGTTGTAACACTAAACATTTTGTCTCAGGGAATGGCCTGGTACACCTGGGGAAGGAGTCTAAGGAAGTTTTCTCTCTTACCTGACTTCTTAGCCACAGAGTTCCTCCCACTGATGCAGCTGTTGGTGCCACTTGTAGAACTGAACAGAAATCTGTGGGTGTTAGTGTATTCCAAAGCAAGCCAGATGCCTAAATGCTTTGCCAAATGGCTCTCCAAGGACTACCCTGTACTTATTGACAACAAACAGTGAGCTACAGATGTAGTTCCTCAAATAAAGGAAACCACTTGTTGGTGTTGGGCCAGTTCTCACTGGATGAGACTGAATGAAAACAAGATTTATTGTTTTATTGCACCTGTGGGGTTTTTTGAGACCTAAGAACAGTACAGCCAGGCTTCACATGCTATGACAATGCTTTATTGAACTAATTAATCATTATTCACTTCTCTTAACAGTTTGAAGAGGTCTGTCATACTCACTGTGACTCATAATTTGCATATAAACATATCACATCTTGAAACTTCTCTGCACTTCCTCTGCAGCTCACTTCACAGACTCCTGGCTAGCAAACAGCTGAACTTACCAATTGATTGGGACCGATAGCAAGGACAATGATGATGAACCCAGGAAAAAATCCAGAATGGCAGCAACAACTGAATATACAAGAGGATGTTTATAGAGTTTTGATAATTCTTGACCTTGTGCTTGGCAGTGGGATTGCTTTGTGCATCTCTTGTGCTTTTATAGGAACAGCTAAAGATCAAGCACCGTACACCTATTCAGCAGAACTGTTGCTGATTTCTTACTGATGATTAGTCTGTAATTTAATGGGCTGCACAACTGGGAAACAGAACTTTAGATTTCCAAAGAACTTCTCTGCTCTTTTAATCTGTTCCCATTGACTCTGAACAGAACCAGGAGTGTCGTATTTCCTGCTGTCTTCACATTAGATTGATTATTTATAGTGGTTCATCTGCACCAGCAGCTGAATAAAATATCAATACTCAGAACCTCTGCGTCATTGCCGTGAAAAATGATTTTTCATTATGATAAATCTTGTCAAAATTACATGCCTAACCTGTAAGATGTATGGCATCAAACTGGCTTTGTTTTCTTTTCTGTTTTTCAGACTTTTTTTCAGTATTTTCTGCATCACCTTCAAACTGAAGCAGCTGGCTGAAAGGACCAGAATCCAAAGAGATATAAAGTGCTAATAGGCATTGTTCTTTGTTCATTGTTACACACATTGCCTGCTTGTTTTCTCTTCTTCTTTTTCTTCTGATTGGCACTGGGAAAAGTATTGCAAAAACTTGGTATTGTAGTCACTCCTTCTATGCTTCAATTGCCTTCTTATACCTAAATGATGTGCCTGAACATTATGCATTACTTTTAAAGGGTTCATAAGCAGACATTAAAAAAAAAAAAAAAAAAA
>VXBB01017329.1:118718-164885 GCA_013399915.1 Illadopsis cleaveri
AAAAAAAAAAAAGGAAAATAAAGCTACACCTATTTAGGGAGCCCCCTGTAAAAGATGAAAACGTGGATTCAGCAAGAAATGTAGAACAAAGACTGCAGTCTCTCAAAGTATTAATGTTATGGCAGCAGAACCACTTCAGAACTGTGTTTGCACCCCTCCATTATTCCTTATTTTCACTTACTAAATTAAAAAGGTGCTTTGGGGTTTTGGATACAATATGGCATGATGGATACGTGTGTCATTTGTGTACAATGAGGCATCATATCCCAGCTGTTCAGAAAGAAAGGATGAGGAGGGAATCCTTGGTTAGCATTTATAGTCCTTTCCCAGCAGACAAAAATTTGAGCAAGTCAAGCGCTGTCAGAATGTTGAATTGGCGCCCCTTAATTTGACATGTGTTCAGTTTTGTTTGATTTTTTGTGATATTAAGGTTTCAGATGAAATCTGAGTGGCCCAAACTTGGAGTCTGGTCAGCACAAACAACACTGTAGTCACTAGAGAGAGCCAGCAGCACGTCCAGAGGGTGGTAAATACCACAGAGAAGTGGACCTGTCTCATTAGACTGCTTCTCTCCACCTAATGATTGCAGAGGAGATCTAGCAGGACTCAATTCCTGACACAGAGACCTCAGCTAAATTGCTGATGATAGGTAGGGTGAACAGGAGTGTACATGTCATTACCTCTGAAGTCTCAATCTCAGTGGGAATCAGCTTTCATTTAACAAGAATGGAAAAATCTTTTTAGAAGAGCGAAGCACTAGACAAAAAAAAAAAATCTGGCCAGTGCACCACTGTAAGTACAGGAAGTCTACCCAATTGTCCCAAATACAATTCAATCTTTCTTTGACAAATCCAGATACAGAAAACTAAATCTGTCTCTGAGGAAGCCAATAGATGTGTTGCAATTATCATCAATTAATTCAGAATTTCATTTAGGAAACCAAAGTATGAGATGAAAACCAAGGTATAATAGCAGGGTTTTGAGGAGCACTTTCAATAAAGAGAAAGTGTTGGACAGGGCTTTTAGCAACCTGGTCTAGTGGAAGGTCCGCCATGGCAGGAGGGTTGGAACTGGATGGTCTTTGGGATCCCTTCCAAACAAACCATTCTGTGGTTTTATGCTTGACAAAAAAAATGAAAGGGTGGCTGATGCAGAGAGCATGTATTAAAAAAACAGACACTGAGGTATGAAGCAGAGGACAGAATGATAAAGTGGGAGCATATGTGAAAAGATGAGCACTGACAGAAAAAAGAGGAGTAGTGGTTTGAAGACAAGGGATCATTCCAGACTGACATTCAAACACTAAGATCAGAAACTGCCTTCTTATTTTGGCTTAGTTACCAGAAAAGAAAAAAACAAGAAAAAATCAGGTTTCCACAACTTGATTATCACGACCTGGAATCAAGCCAAGCTTCTTAATCCAAATATGCCACATTTCGTATCCAGTGTAGAATGAACAATGCACAAACTACTTATTGAATAACAGATCGTGAGAAGTCAGGTCTGAGTCCATTGCTTCCATTATTACCTAATCTCTAGAAAACAGCTAAATATCAAGACCAGTTTCTCTAAGGAAGCATATATCACATTGTGTGTTCTCACCTTTGAATCATGCAGAAAGCAATGTGGGAGTACATTTTTATTGGTATCACTAGCAGATCCAGCTCGGGTTTCACAGGATTTTCCTAGAGCAGCATTTCAGTTCCATTAGCATTGATTAACCTGGTATTAACAGGGTATTTGCCTAGCATTAAATGAGAATTCTCACATGCTTCATTTAAAGATCTAAATTTTTTCATATGGCTGAACCCTTCTTGCCTTTGTAAACATTAGAAATCATGTTTATGATTAGAAATCATGTTAAGATCTTTTGCTTTAGTGACAGTCAACACTGCAAATTCAACGGAGCAATGTCAAATTATTTATCAGTTACATAATATCAATTACAGATTTGGCCAAGGTTAAGAGTAATTAAAATTTTCTAAGCTGTCATAGAGGAGGCAATAATTGTGCAGCTGAAAGTACTACCACAAATAACACCAGCAATAGGGGAAAAATAATTAACTTCACCTGCTTATTATGGATATAATTAAGTACACCTAATGGCTGGGAATGGTAAGAAAAACTTCAAATTTCAAGGTGTTCTTCTTCAAACAGTCATGGAAAAATAATTTAACTCTGCTTTTTTATTTCTCTGGGGTTGTTTTTAATAAGGATTTCTGCCTAAAGGGGCTGCTGTAACATTAGTACCTTGATAGGCTTCTAGAGAGTGGTAGCAGTTCACCAGTAATTGTTATCAGAGAGCCTTATTGTGGATATATTCAGAATCATCATACAGCTTCAATTTTAATTTAAGAATTCCAGAAGGACAGTTATGCCATATTGCTACAAAAGGCTGATCTGGTCTTCTTTCAACTGAATAAAATCTGTGTTAGGCTGGTATCCTGACATCAGAGTCAGGTCCAATGCTTTAAAGGGAGAAGCTTTTTAAATATCATGATTAAAGCACATTAGGGTTTTTATGGTGAATTTCATTCCCTGCACATGTTCAGAGGCACACCTGAGCTCCTTAAGCCCTCATTTTCGTGTAGAATGAGCCTCTCCCTTTCTGTACAAAGCAGTAGCACTGTAATATGAAATTTCCTCTTGTGGCATTTTTTGCTAGCCAGACACAGAACAGAGAGAATTGTGCACTGTTTTCATTTGCTGTTATTTTCTATGCTGCACAGAGGCATGAAGTTAACCGAAGTACAACTGATGACATGGAATCCTCTGATATTTCAAGTGTTTTAAACTGTTAAGAGGGACCGGTATTTGCAGCAAAGGCAAACCTCCATAGAGAAACAGTCTCAGCGTCTGAGAAGACAGATTTAGAGCCAAATAGCTCTTGCCAGCTCCTGAGCCTGACTGTGTGTGAGCCAGTGGCATCTGGACTCTTGTCATCCTGAGATTCAGATGTATATTTGTGTGGCAGGGAAAGGGAACACCAGGCAATGCAACACTGGTAAGTTTAATTTATTGACGGAACTAAATCAGGGATGAACTTTGGCAGAAAAAGCTCTTCACTCATGCACACACAAACCAAGACTCACCCCAGCTGCCACCTAGGCAGGTTGGCTCAGTCTTGCCTGGAGGAAGCACAACACCCCACTGCATCCAGAGCCAGGGTCAGGCTTTGCTCAGTGGCTCAGAACTGACAGTTTCACTCTGTGTCCTCCTCCTCATCCATTCCTCATCCAGTGGTAGATGTCTGCATAGCAATGCTTCCCTTGATCTCACCTTGATGCCTTAAGTTTTAGCTTTCATATTCTCCAGATTCTGTACTGCAAAGGTATATCTCTGAACTTCATATAAAGACAAAACAATCTTTTTCCAGCCTGAGAACCAAGAACACCATTGCAGCTTCAGGCCCAAAAAGAGAGTTTTATAGCCACTATTTGGCACAGGCTGCCAGTCAGTACCCAGGAACATCCCTGCCCATCTTCCCAGCAGGTTCAAATAATGCACTTGTATAACATGTTGATTCATGACCTGCGCCAAGGCTCAATACACTGTGTTCCAGTTTGCACTTTCTTGTCAGCTATTACTCACTATACTCAACTGTGAAACAAAGCATGATTATGAAGGCACAGTGACAACCAGCTCTGCCCCTTTTTCCTCTTGATCTTCCTTTTAACAGTCCCTCTTCTGCACAGCAGAATCATTCATAGAAGCAAGCCAGAAAATCTGAACAAAGTTGTTCCTGCAACATGCTCCACCAGACACAACTCAATTTGTCTTGTTCAGATACACCTTAAACACAGACTCAGAATGCCTGTGCAAACAATCAAAAAAGCAGATGATCCGCTTGTTCCTAAAGCAAGTTCCTGTGTGAACCCCATCAGACAATGTCCCCAGAAATTTTCTAATTTGTCCCTGCTTCAAGTGGGGATTTGACCAGATGCCTTCCAGAGGTCCTTTCCATTTTATAAGGTCCTTTCCAACTTGTTTTGCTATGATCCTCTGACATGATCTCCCTTCTACACAAGCTGTCTGCCGTTGACTTTGCTGCTTGTATTCTTTCAATAATGAAACCCTGAAGCAGGCCTGAGGCAATTCGTATGTACCAAGAAGACAGACAAATCCAGAGCTGGAACAGTCATCAGGGGAGTTTTCAACATCTCTTCTAAGTACAGGGTAGAAACAAGCTTTTGGAAAATGTGTTTTCAGGGCACCTATTCATTGTAATTATTGAAGGTGTCACTGATAATGAATTACTGTTCTTGCTACTGGCCTAACAACCCTTTTTTATCTTTGGGCTTGTATTCAGCAACTGTAACATGTTGATTCAATGCTGCAACATACTGAAAATAAAAGCTGTGTTGATATAATGCGAAAACAATCTATTCATCATCCTGACACCCAACAAATAACTTTTCTTCTTTAATCTGGAAATTATGTCTGCTCCATGTGTTGCTAAATCATGCTATTGTTATTCTACAGACGGTCCTTATAGTTTGGCTTAGGTTTTGGAGGTTTTTCTTTTCCACTGGCACATATTTCCAGCTTTCTCCTTCTTTGTGCTATTCTAACATGTCCTTTACAGGGGAACATGAGCCACATGAGCTACTTACAGCGTGTAGCTCACACATTTGTTATTATCTATAGTTCTCATGAACAGTACCAGACAGTAAAAAAAATTGGTCTCCCCAAGGACTAGCCAGGATAAAACCAGCAAGTCAGAGCTGGAAATCCTGCTGCGATAAGAAACCAGTGCCTAATGATTTCAACAGACTGCCTTTCATCTGTCTGCTGACCCTCCTCATTAATACCAGTGTGAAGTTATATTGATTGAAGCACTTAACAATTTTCCCTTCATGCAAATGATCCATGTGCAGATTCTCTATTAACTACTAACTGGCTGCTTTTTTGAGATATGAAAAAAAAATACTTCTAGGAACATAAATCAGACCAGAGATTCCCAAATACGTGTCATATCATTTCACTAAGCATTCACCACTTATGCTCATTGCAGCTGTGCATCTTCCATGGGATCTAATTCACACACCTTACTCAGCAAACCCCAAACATTTTCCATGGGGCATACAGCTTGGTGAGCTAAACCACAGCGCCTTTCCAGCTCTCATTAACAGGTTTCCTTCACCTCTGAAGGAAAGGACCAAGGAAAATGTCCAGCATACTCACCTGAACCTGAAGTTCGTGTTCACAACTCCAATTCAGAGTAATTTCCTTTTTACCAGCATTAAATGCAATTTCCAATTCCATTGGAACTGGAACAACCACAGGCTAGTTACTGTTAGCAAAATAAATATTTGCCAAGAGTTGCCAATGCCACAGTGTGAGAAGATTAACATCACCAAAGATATTCACTTGGCTTCTAATTAGAAATGTGATTTAATGTTTTACCACTCTTTTTTGTTTCTTTCTAAAAACATCCACACATTTCACATTTTTGTTCATAAGAATATGAACAAAAATGAACAGAAATTAATTCTGGGTCCATGGTTTAGATACATAAGTAGACACAATTTTTTTGTTTGTTTGTTTCAGGTGTTAGGCATTTTTAAAGCTTCATTTGTCAAGTAAAAACCAGTAATGTACATTCATAACATAACCTGCCACAGCTTCATTTTTTGTAATGAATGCTAAGTATCTGACTAAAGAAATTGGTAGAAAAAAAAGGACTTTTGCAAAAAAAACTATGTAATTTTTTTTAAATGAAAAATTACTTCAGAACAAAATATTTCATTTCAGAAACATTGCCAAATGGGAGACCAAGAGGAAGTATCCTTCTAATATTTCTTATTACTAATTTCCCTCACAGATTTATCTTTTAGGTTGCACATTGTGTCACTGTTGCAACATAATCTTTTGCATCATGGAGAAGCCAGGTATATAATGGAATTCTCTGGTCAGAACACATCAAAAGCAATTCAGTGGAGCTTGAAATCTCAGTCTTATCATCTAAGTAAAGACAACCATGATTCCCATTATGCATTGTAGCAGAACTTTTTAATTAAATGTCTTATTATCAGCCAAATACTGGCGTATTCAACCATTTCTATTTTTGAAGGAAAATAATAAATCCAAATGAGTTACTTGTGACAACAACTTTTGCCAAAGCCCAATATATTTTCTACAAAATAGCAATATTGACTATAAAAAAACCCACACGGACTATTTGGAGCAAATGGAAATAAATACAAATAGCTACATTGGTTAGAGAAATTATTTACATATTTAACTTTGCTTTTGAGGTCCTCATCTATTTCTCTTATCAAGGCTGGATTTCATGGCAGCTATTGCCCCAGCTGCACAGTGGCAGAGAAAAACTGGGCTACGGTTCCCTCTGACACTGTGCAGGCAGAGTGAATGGCACAAACAGTGACCTTTAAGGTAAATATTGCTTAGAAGCCTTTGAAATGTAGAACAAAGATAAAGCAGGGAACTTTATAATGGAAGTTACCTTCTTAAGAAAGATCTTTCAGTCTCACACTTCTGCATGCAATTTCATTGATTTATATGAGATTAACTGCATACATCTGGTTTGCAAGAACCTCTGGCAGACAACCTATGAGTTGAAAAATCCAAAATAGCTGTCTGAACTGCAGTTTTGCATTCAAAGCAAGTTATGTCTTTGCTTGCCATCTGCCATAATTGTTATTGTTTTCTCTGAATGTTCATTGCATTTAAAATGTGTTTGGACAACATTGTTCTTACCAGTTATAAAATGATCCTTATAATGGGTTTACCAAATTATTGATTCAAGGCTTTTTCATAAGTCAGCCACAGAAAACAACATGTTCCATAAATAATGCATTTTGCAGAGGATTAGGGAGAAAAAGTAACTAGAAAAAAAAGTTTCTTCTTGCTTCTTTTACGTGACTTCCCCACCTCATTTCTCTTAACTGTTTTGTCCATAGTTGATTCAAAACTATGAAATTCCTAAGCAGGAAGAAAATATCTGCACAGTGTCAATTCTCATATCTTGAGGACTACAGTGAGTTAATTTTTTGATGCCCAAGTTCCCAGAGTCCTGAGATTATATTAAAAATTTAACAAACTTTTTGAGATAAATGGAGAGAGCAGAGAGGTTTGAGAATAAGCCTCGCACATTTCCTCATGTTTCAGAGAGCTGAATGTTTTTTTGAAAAAGAATTAATGATTTTTACTGACCCTGGAGGGCTTTTTAGAAGTGTGAGTCCATTCTGACCGTTTCTTTATTACAGGAGTTTGATTAGCAGTCCTTCACACAAGAGCAGTCAGTTATAATAGGGTGCAGGGTGGGTCTCTAATGCAGTTCAGAGCCCAGCCCTCATGGCATTATGTCCTGGAAAGGCATTTTTTCCATTCCAGAAAAAGGAATGAAATTCTCTGCATTACAGAACATTCTATTGAAGCAACAGCCTCTCCCTTATCTGCTTTGTAATGGACTTTGGAGGGTGATTCGTTGTGGGCCAGGATGCAGGGCAGGCATAAAGTGCTGCCCACTTCCATTAGCAGCCCACGGGGTCTGTGAGAACTACCACAGGCAGGAACAGCCAGGACAAAACTCTTCCAGTGATGGAAAGTGCATCAGCTTTTTAAAAGCTTCAGGGAGCAGGAGGCCACGAAGGGCTACCCAAGTTATTGAAAACCCCGTTGTAAATCATACCTACCTGCAGTACACCCAATATCATCCCTCACCAGCTCAGGGGGCTTGCTGCAGTGCTGGTTCCCCTGCATCTCCCTGGGCAGAGTTAGAACCAGCAGCTGCAGGACCCACAGCAGCCATCCTGTGTGACCCACCTGAGGCACCCTCCTGCACAGCAGCCCCTCTGGAGGGTGGTCAGGGCTCCCTGCTCTCACAGCTACTCCCAGCTGGAAAGCCAGGGCCTGACAGAGTGCTGAGAGTTCACATTCCCTGTTGCCTTCCCTTTACATTTTGGTGAACTGGCACACCCAACGTGTTCCAGCCGACGTGGCAGCCTCAACCTGGGTTATCAGCTCTGAGTGCTCCCAGAGTCCTGAGCACATGAAGAGCTCAGCAAGGCCCAGCTCTTACCAAACCCTGTATTTCTTCCAACAACAGATGCTTTACATTTTCCCATGATCAGTACCTTTAGATTACACACAGCTTTAGAAGCTATGGTTGGTTATTTCAGGATACAGGAACCTATTTGCATAAATGTCTGCAGATCATAAAAACACTGAATTATTTGGGTTGGAAGAATCCTTAAAGATCATCTAATTCCAGCCCTTCCCTGGGCAGGACGCTTTTCACTAGACCAGGATACTCAAGGCTCCATCCATCCTGGACTTGAAGACTGCCAGGGCAGCNTAAAGACATATCACAGGATAATTCAGGCTGAAAAGCACCTCAGACAAAAATACACCTGCTCAGAGATTTGAACTTTTGTTTGCAACTGCAGTGAATATTAAAAAAAAAGAAGTTTTGTTTTTCCTACTCTGTGTCTCTGAAATTTTTGATTACTTGAAATAAGGTAGGAGACATATATAGAAGCTTACAAAAAGTAATGCACCATGCTGGGAGAGTGGCCCATGTGTGCAAGCCAGCACTTTGCTAGGACAAGCCATTCCTTACCTGGCAAATAACTTCTGTTGAACAAAAGTTGTCTTTAAATAAGGCTCCTGTAATTTAGCGAAGAGATAATGCCATGCTATCCAATTACAAATGGCCTCCTTCACATTGTCAACAAACATGGCAAACACAAGGCATTAATTTTCAGAGGGGGAAATAGTCCAACTGTGGCAGAATCATTCCTACAACCTCACTGGCACTACATGAAAAAAATCATTTGGACAGAAACAAATACAGGGTATGAGGGGAGAAGATCACCGATACAGAAGAGAGATCTTTGCCTCAGAGAAACAGCAGTTACTCAGGATCTACCTTACTGGTGGAAGACTGTTACCAGTGGTTAAAATGGAAACATTTATTGGTATTTACATGCTTGGCTTCAGATATCTTACCTTCAAAGTAATCAATGAATATTGGTTTTCAGAGATTTAAGCTGTTTCTTAAAAGTGCTTAACAATTTTACTGTGGCAAATAATAGCGGAAACAAGGAGTTTGTTACCCTAATACAAAGACATTCACATAATTGTTACTTAATAAAAATTCTGCAAGAAAATGTGTGGATTGTTGTTCTTATATGCATTTAATACTACCATGGGTCTTTAAAGAAGACTTTAAAAAGCAATTTTTGCAAAAAACTTTGCCACAAGGACCTTATGGTCTTAATCAACCAACTTAATTATATTCCTTTTATATCTAAAGGGAGGGATTAGATATTCAAGTATAAGAATCTAAGTGCATGAAATTAGATGCTTCCATCCACTTTGAGATGTGTGGCATTTTCATGGACTGAGTTTATGACCAGATAAAATCACTGGATTAAAAATTTAGAAATGCGGAAAATGTGATGGAATTATTTAATTCAATATTTTTCTCTCATCAGTTTTTTGACTGCTTTTATGTTTTGAGGCAAATTAGCAATTAGAGATTATGAGATTCTGCATACTGTGAGAAGTGTATTTCTAAGGAACTTCTTGAGATCAAGCTTGTAATCTCCTGAAAAAAAATTTGTGCCATAAAAATATCTAAAGTTATACTTTTACCAAGAGAATCTTAGTGTTTGGTAAAAGTTACATTAAAAACATTTTTTAGTTTGAATTTTAGAACAAGACTTTTGCCATTTTCCAAAGTTGCAGACGACTCCTTTCTTTCCTCCCTATGACTGGGTTTGGTTTTGGAAGATGATTCTTTCATATTTGTGAGACAGAAGTCTTCTGAATAACTGAAAAGGAATAATTGGGGTTGGTTGCACATAACAGAGAAAATGGCTGAATACCTCTAGGAGAGCTTAGTCTAATCTCTGCTCTTTCCTTCCAACTTTTCCTTGCAAGGAGAAGGAAGTGGAGAGGGAGATGCCAAGCAGTTTGACAATCACTGTGTGTTGCACCCTTGAAGTTACACTGTCCTTATATATCTGAAACAAGGATAGTTTCTTGCTGAAGGTGATTTCCAGAGTCTCTAGTAATTAGTTAATTTCTGTACTACCTCAGGTGCTGACAAGGAAAGAGTTTTTAATTTTTTTTTCTGATGTGGGTTGTACATAGCCTATTAATATCTTTGTTTCTTTCTTCTTGGACTTTTGTTGTAGTATTTTCTAAAAAATTAAATAAACTCCAAATTTAATTTTAAAATAGCAATGCCAATAACTTGCAGCAAATTCAATGGCAGTGACAAATGTAGCACACTGGCCTGAGCATAGTTATCCAACTTTGTATACCTACCCTAATGGCTTTTTTTGCTACTGAGATGTCATTGAAAAATGTCCCTTTAGACATTACATTTAATGAAATACATAATAAAATTCATTACTGTTCCATAATTTTATTTCATTTGTATCATCTAATTCTAAACAATAGTAGAGTAAGAATACACTGGAAAAATAAATAAATAAATAAAAAGCTACGTATCAATCTGTCCAATAGCTTTTACTACAGAATTTCTTGATTAGTTTGGAATGCACGTGACCTGAAAGTTAATTCCTGGAAAATACTGAAGGAAGTTCATGGAAGTTTTGCACTTTAATTCACTGTATGCAATAGTACTTAACTATCAATCAGGTTTATTATACCTGCATGGAACAGTCTGTAATACACCCAACCTAACTACTACATTTAAAAACCCATTTGAAAGCAAGTAGAAAGCAGATTCTGTTCTCCCTTACATGACACCAGTGCATTTGCACTGGAATTCAGAATATTCTGATGCAAAGGCTCAGTCAAAATTCATGCAGAACTCTTGAGGGGCTGCCAAAGGCAGCTTCAGCAGGAAGGCACAGAGGCAGTGCCAGAGGCAGCTCTGGGGGTGCACAGATGTGTCACAGCAGATGGGTGATGGGATGGGCAGTGTGAAATTTCCTGGCTGGGCTTCCCTCTGGCAGCTGAGGCAGGAGAGCTGCTCTCTAGAGCGTGTACCAGCCTCAGCCAGAGTGCAGCTCCCCTCTTGCCTGCTGCTGTGAAAGGCCAAAGCAGCAAAGACAGCCCAGCCATGAGGAACCCATTGTTCTGACCTAACAGCAGCATTTGTTAGACACACAAAATTCATCACTACTCCAAACATACCAGCCTTGAAATATAAGATGATGTCTGTAAAAAATGAGAAATGTATCTAAATTTCCCACACACTCAAGACTAAATTCTGATATTCTGTAAACCAATCTTTGATGATTGTCACATCAAGCTTTCTCTCCACAGCAAGTTTCCATCATGTTCATCCTAAAAGAGCAGGGGAAACAGCATGCTCTATTATCAGATTCTGTTTTGGTAATATCCCTAATAATTTTTCTTATTACTCACAGAAGAAATTTTAGGTGGCTGCTTTCCATTTGCTCAGAAATGTCATAAGAACTTGTCCCATTCCCCACCTGCCCTTCCAATTCTCCTTTACCATATCAACAATCCTTAACTCTGGGCCTATTCAAGGGCCTTTGTCCAGGCTAAAATATACCAGTGAGCTTGCACAGCCAGTCAGTGCAGGTAATAGAAGAGCAAAGTACTCTGACAGATCCCACAGCAAGGAAGCCAATGACCAACATTTAGAACTTGATCTCATTGTGATGTGGGTTTTTTTACATATTGCCCTGCAACCAAGGCAGAGTGTGCTGCAGAAATGAGAATCCAAAAGGGAATTCCATTACTGTGTTAGAGCTAATCCTGCAATTGCAGCAAAGCCAAGACCTGGAAAAAGATTTTTCATTCTTCTTAATCACAGCTAATGGCTGAGCAGCTATGAACTGTCTAAAAGCTAATAAGGTCCTTAAAGGGTGAAGCAGAACAAACAACAGAACTGGGACTCTTTAGCCCAGACAAGAGAATGCTCAGGGCAGATCTTACCAATGCCTATATAAAAACCTGAAGAGAGGATTAAAGAAGATGAAGAGGGAGTGCAAGGAAGATGAAGACAGGCTTTTTTCAGTGGTGCTCAGTTAAAGACAGGAGGCCATGGGCACAAACAAGCACAGGAGGCTTCTGTGAACCTTAGGAAGCACTTTTGTAGCATGAGGATGACCAAAGAGGGACACAGGATGCCCAGAGGGATTACAGAGTCTCCCTCCTTGGTGATACTGAAAAGACATCTGGGCAAGAGCAACTGGCTCTGGGTAGCCTTGCTTTAGGAGAGGACTGGTCAAGATGACCTCCAGAAGTCCCTCCCAACCACAACCTTTCTGTGATACTGTGATAAATGCTAATAAAAAATGCCACTATAAAGCTCTAACACAAATCATAGCTATTCTACTGTTTGGGATACTAAAACTTTTGGGCAGTTCAACTTCTGTTTGTTTGTTTGTACTAATTGGAATTTCTATCTTGTTCAGATATTGAAGCAATCTGGCAGATAAAACACAATCTCTTCAGTATAGCAGAGATATTGCCCTCGCTTCCCTAATACAGAAAATTCTAATGAATTGTCACCTCTAAGGAAAGAAGCAGTTCACCCAAGCTGTCCCTTGGAATTACACCAGAGCACTCCATCTACTCTCTGGTTAGAACAACAGCCAATCTGTGCTAACTCTGGATCTGGAAGCATTTCCCAGCTCTAAGAGTACATTAATTCTGTGCCATATCCAAGCATCAACAAGAGATAAACAAGAATCAACTGCAATAGGCGTACCTACTAATCCTCAGGCTGTCAGAAAGAAAGAAAAATTAAGACATTAATAAGCACACTTAGACCTAAAGAGAAACCCTCAGAGCAGCTGGCAATCATGTTCTGTGAGTACAGACATAATGCCCAAAATCATATTTTTGTGCAAGGTGTAACCAATTAATTACCATTTATTCCTCACGTTATCCAGGAAGGTCACCAGTCTACCAGAGATGGAAATATTGTTCATGTTTGAACCTCATCAAATAACTTTGAAATTTAGCAAGACCCTGCTGAGAATAAGGTTCTGCTCCACCCATCACAAATTATTCACAAACTATCATGAGAGATAGGTTCTCACATCCAGCTATTTCCTGGTGCTTGAGTGTGTTTCTGCCACGCAGTTTATGCTGGGATGACATTTTTAACAGCGTGCCTGAGCATTCTTCAAGGTGACTGGCATTGCAAGTGCCGGATTTCTTTCTGTTTGCCCAAGAAGATAGATCATTTCGAGAAGTATGATTTTCACAGTAGTAAGCAAACTTACTTAATTTTGGATTAAAATGGATTGCTAAAAAGAATTACTTTCAAGGAGGTGGAGGTTCAGTCCCTTTTCTAAAAACAGAGCTCTACTCCCATCTAAACCAGAGCTCCCTTATTTCCTCTTCCATGAGCATGACACTTTCAAGTATCAACCCATGACACTTTTCATCACATTCCACGTGGTGATATAAATACTGCCAAGGGCCACATGCCTTCTTGAGAAGTTTAGAGTTTACTTTTGGCAAGTGAGACTTCCTTGTTATGCTTTTGAGGAGTTTGTCCTAAAGACAAAACAGTAAAAGGGACACAGAGAGATCCTAATGTTCCCTTCTTGGCTATGCACAACATCTCAACTACTCATGATGAAAAATTTGGGGATGGTGTTTTACCTCTATTTCTCAAAAACCTCTCTTAACCTGCATCAGAATATTCCTTAGTGGCTGTAGGAGTACCTACAACCCAGAAGGGAGAAGAGATCACTACCTGCAGCTACAGAAGTTATTTTAAGTAACACTTGCCATCTCTTTTGGTGACTGCTGAGAGCATTTCTGGAGTAAGCACTTGTGAAGGGAAGACAAAGCCCTTTCCAGCTGACATCACCCCCTTTGAAAGTTCTGAACAGAAGACAGCAGTTCGAGACACTCTAAATTCTGGATGGGGTGAAAGATGAAGTAGGCCTCTTCAGAGGAGCTGTCTTTTCATAAGGAAAACTTTGTGAACTGCTCTAAGGTAAAAGCACAAAGAGAGCATTCACCCTTAGTAACACACTTTTGAATGGCAGCTGCATATTCAAAATTACTGAGATACGGCTTCTGAAATACAAATTACAAGAAAATATTAATCAGAATATGATTCAAATGCAAGGAAAAAGCACTTGAATAATCTGTGGAATTTTAAAAAAGCTTTAGGAGGAACATGAGGTCACAAAGAATAAACACCTGGCTTAATTTTTTTTTTTCCTACAGGAACTGAAAAACTAGAGAGCTTGAACTGAATACATTACAATTGTTTGCTTTTATGGAAATATTAGCAAACATGTTCCAGATTTTTAGCTACCTCTGTCAAAAGGAACCTAAGACACAAAGTTAAACAGCCTCATGTCTGCTGTGGTCTGGAAATGATGGATGAAAGAAATCAAAACCCAGAAAGGTGTCACCAACTTACAGGCAATAATTCTGAGGGCAGCACATTTTATAATGGAGATTCCATTTTTTTTAAATCATTTAAAAATGTACTTTTTAAAATTTCAGTCAGCTACTTCAAAGTAACTTGCTAGAATAGGAGTGCAATAAAATACAGCTCTAGTAAAGCAAATTACCTCAGAGCAAAAGTTAAACCCAGGAGAAAAACTATAAGTAACTAAAAACACAGATCACAACCCAGATGGGAAAGTCATTTAATGAATCCTTGATCCGATCATCAGCTGATGAATAGGAAACAACATTGAAATCAGAAAAGATGTATTGATTTACAGCTGCCGAGAGTCAGCTGTGGATCTGATGTGATAGACAAGTCTGCTGGTGTAAAATGGAGTCAGAGCTCAGTGGTGACAAATCTAGAGAGACAGGAGTTGTTTTAAGCAGCAAAACCAAGATTGATTGTACCTAGTCCTTGACAAAGACCTAAGGCTTGGATCATTTAAAACCAGACTGGGGTATTATCTACTGAAATAAGATAGCCATTTAGTCCTGCCCTTTTTTAAACTGGTATTTTGTTTATATAAGTATTCTTTCAAGGAGAAGTACTCTTAGTAAAATATCATGAGTATTGATACACTACTGGGATTCTAGAGAAGCTCAGTTCCCAGGTAATAGCCCAGAGTGAGTCACAAAATCAGTTGGAAAATGTCACAAAATGAGTTGGAAGGGCTCCATCAGGATCATCAAATCCAGCTCCTGGCCCTGAAGAGCACCATCCCCAAGAGTCACACCAGGTGAGTCCTTTCAATCTACTTGTCATTGACAAGTGCCTTATGGATTGGAGGAAACACATGTTCCTGTTCTCCACTGTAATCTCTGGGAGTTTTGCCTTGATAAAAGGTTACAACCTGTGTAGGCTGGAGACAGTTTGGCGGAGACTTCTATACATGAATTAAACGACCCTTCTAACTCCAGATACAAGCAGACCAAAGGAGGTGACTGTGTGGGAGTGTTCTTGCACGTCTTTCTCTGCAAGGTGATTATCTCCAGCAACTCTCTTCTGTTCGCATCCAGAGCAGAAACCACCTTTAATGCCTGTGGCACACTGTTTTAAGGATTCCTCAAATTAATAGATAAAAGATCACATGAGGAAAATATGACCTGGCATAAGGACAATTTCTAGTTCCCCTGCTGCCAACTGAAGTAATACAAAGTTCAAGCAAAAGAGTCACTGCATCACGGTGGCTTGTGCTGCAGGAACAACTCAGCTGTTGATGCAGCAGACACTGAATCATCGCTTTTAGTCCAAAATATTTAGAAGAATGGGCACTACAATCAAATTACTTTCATATGCTGGGTTTTAAATTGTGGTGGTTCAGCAGAAGTATTCAGACAGTAAATGCACTCTTTGAAACAAACAACTTAGGCCATCCCAGGCTACAGTTGTGCCTGCTAAAGGAGAAAGATCTTAAAGTGTGCACTGAAGATCTCTAGATAAGGCTGCACTAGTCTGAAATGTCCTGATAAGCTTGCTGGCAGAGAAGTTGCTATAAGGCACAATTCCACTGAGTTATAGAACCGCTGATGGCAAAGCCTCTAAACAGAAAAATGAGCAATACATACATTTAAAGATGTTTGGTTGTCTATTTCTATTTTCTGTTATCTCACTGATACGTAAGGTCATTATGCACAGGAATAACTCATACAGACCAAAAAATATATTTGTCACATTAATGTCCAGACACAAAGAGGGATATGATTAACAAAATCTAATCCAATTACTCCTGAAAGCACAATATGCAATTGGTCTCTATGAAAAATATAGCAGTTAGAATTTTCCATAAAGGATGCTCTTCAACATAACCACAACCAAATATTAGTCTACTTCTCATTTGGTCCTAATTTCCCCATTCAGAGTCATTTTATAAACCATGTCTGTTAAACTAAGTAATTCTCCTAAAACTGACTGTTTCATTTTTATAAGATCAACAAGATTTAAAGTATTCCTGGGTGCTGCTGTCAGGAGTTAGTTGTAGAGTGAGGAAATGAGAACATTCAGGTGTGTGGCCTTCAGACTCAGACAAAAAAGTATTCACTTATGGTCAAAAAGAAACAGTTGAAGATTTGAGATCCCTGGATTTGCAACAAAAATAGTAAATAAAACAAAACACCACCCTAAAATGCAGATAATCCACTTGTTCAGACATTCCATCTTCTCTCACAAGATGTCAACAAATAATGAACATCTGGCAAGATGGGAATTCAGTGAGCTCATCCTGCTCATTACCTTCACAAGTGATGTTCCACTAGCACATAGACAGATGACTGGGTCAAGGAAGAGGACCAGTTGTTACTTTTTCCACAGAATGAAATGACAGAAAAATGGCAATATTTTGAGAGAATTATACTGTACCTCTCAGGATACTTCTTCAAAACCATTTCAGTTGTTCTGGTAGCAACCTGGCATGCTGGTGTTCAGACTTCACTGGTGTCAGACCAGAAGCTCTCCTCTTCATTTGTGTCTTAAAATGTGAACATTTAATTCTTCAACATCAGGACTGAAACAAGCACTCAAGCACAGTCCCTTTCAGACTGTGAGCTCTGTGGTATTAACTCTACCTGGCCTCAGACTGCAATTCATGCTGGCTCCTCATATGCCCCTTTCTCACCCCCTGTGATATGTCTGCCCAAGTTGCTTCACTCATCCATTAGATTCCATTTTTTCAAGAAACTCCTGGATGGAATGGGGCTCAAAGCATATTTGTAGCAAACTTATCAGCCTTCAAGCATTACAAAACTACTGTTGAAGAAGAAAGGACTTAAGCCAAATCAAAGTGCTTTTAAAACCATGTTGTTAAAGAAAAAGAAGAATAGGCATCTCCACTTGCAAATACTCCATTTTACAATCCTATCCAAAATTAAAATTTTGATGAAAAGGCAGAATGACAAAGCTCTTGAACCATGTTTAAATGATAAAGCCAAATCCCCTATGAGATACTGAAATCCTGTATGAACAGTAAAACACTAATGGGAAGCCGTTCTTTTCCATGCTAAAAGCTTTGATAGCTGGCTGTGCAAGGAGCATTAAAACACCCAAACTAAACTTTCCAGAAATTACACAAAGAAATGGAGAACCACTGAAGCAGAGCTTTCTAAGAGACAGCACCACCAAATTCTCTGTGCTGTGTGTTTCAGGTGAGCAAACCGATTCCAGTAGCGCCAGAATCACATGCTTAGTTCTTAGCTTGGTGGTATTTTCTATGCTGCATACCAGAGAGCAACAATACCACCTGAACTTTGATAAGATTGGGAATGGGAATCATGCCTTAGTGATAGAGGAGACTACAAGTCTTTTGATTTGTTGGAGGGCAGGAGGGGAGAGGAAGGTTGAAGACTTATAATTTCACAGTCCTTATAAATCACTTTACTGCTGCTCTCTTCAACACAGTTCCACTAAAGGGAAAAAAAGTAGTCCCTTTTCAAGAGCCTGACAAAGTACACATTTGTGTGTGCTTTTGTAATCAATTCAAAAATTCAGATCAGACACAACATCTGGTTTGCGGCAAGATTTCCCTTTCCAAAAGAAAAAATGAATTAGTCTATTATGAATCATTCAACAATATTGATATTACAATCTGAGCAGAAATAAATGTCATAAAACTACCAGACAGTAAACATAACACTAATAACAGGAGGGGATCTGACTTAAAAAAATTTTTATCATTATTTTCACAAATGTTTGGCATTCTCAATTTTCTGCCATATCACTTGAACACACACTGAGGCACTCCTTTCTTTCTAGCTCAGCCTATTTTCCATTTGGCATTTCGCTCATGGAGTGCAATAAATGGCTAGAAAGGGAAAACTCCCTCTTCCTAAAGAGGTTGCCCAACACCTCAGAGCATTAGCATAATTCAAAGAGAAAATGTTCTGGATGGAGAAGGTAATCCCACCAGAAGATCCCCCCTAAAACCAGAGTTTACTAATGCGTTCCCTAGATCGTAGGGCTCACAACTCTCTCACACACACAAAGTGATGAGCAGTTTTCAACCCCAGTGTGCAGGGGGGTGACTCACTATAATGCAGCTGTTATCACTTATATGAACAACATATTCTGATAATTCATTTGATGTGTGGCTTTGGTGAAAATTTGCAGTTTGTGCTGCACTAGAGACCATATGTCTGAGTAGCAAGTCAGCAAATGATAGGTCAAGTTCAAAAGCTTCATCCAGATACAGCTATTAAGCTTTAAAAATTGGAGCTATTGATCTGAATTATTTCAGTTTAAAGCCAGGCCTCATAGAAACATTATAGGAGCAAGGAGCTCTTGAGTTTGCCAGAGCACAGTTGGCCAAGGATGTCCATTCCCAGAGACTTGTTTGAACTGAGAAAGAGAAATGCCCCAAATGAATTTTTTTCCTTGTCTTACAAGAAAATCTTACAAGTCTTACAAGAAAATCTGATTCTCTGGTATAGTTCTACTAGGTTTGGCTTTTATTTCTGGACTACAAACAGTACTGGTTTGTATCCCTAAGCAGCTTGCTTTCTTTTTTTCCCCCCACAAAATAATGGCAGAAAAAAATCAGTAGATGCTCAAGCTGAAAGTTTTAAAAATGTCTCCTTCCTTTGCCTCCCACTTCCCAAAAGAATCTCTCACTTGATGCACAAAAGCACTCATGAGAGCCAGAGATCTTTCCCTCACTGCAGGAACCCCTGCAGCAAGGGGCAGAGCTGTGACTGGTGATGGAGTAATGACTGACGGATGAGTAATGCTCCTTCAGCAGCAGCTCTTAATCTTGTTATATGGGGGAATGTGAGGTGATTAGAAAAAGGGCAGCAGTTACTGTCAGAGGAACTTCCCAGTATAGGTGCAAACCAAAAGTATTGCAAGGAGCAGTATGAACTTCCTCAGCAATGGCAGTGACAGCTGGACCGCTCCCAAAACACACCATGGGCACAGGCTGCACGTAGCAATGTTAGCAGGAAAAATTAAAGCACGCTGAACTTTTCATAAATGCACTCACTCTGATTCAGGCACACAGGAAAGACTCATCTCTGACTGTATTCAAAGCCTGTGAGATCTAGAGAACATCTGCCAAGATCTATTTAGCTGACAGCCAGGAGCTTGGTGGAGCAGACAACATCAGCTTTCAGCAATGTGCAGGACTCTGCATTTATATTTACGTGACTATACAAATATTTGTTTGTGTTTAGGAAAAAAACAGTTGTTGTCTGGGATTTTTTTATTATTATTTTTAACCTGCTTGCCAATAAATAAATTTATTTCTGTGCATTTCATTTCTTGCATTTATTTTAAGTGCAAGCAAGTGATTAAGTGAAGCACAAATTAAAAGGGGGAGTGGGCTCCCAAGAATGTCACTTGAAGCTTGATTTACTGAAAGTTAGCAGGATGTAAGCTCTGATGTGCTTTTTTCACTTTTGACATTGAAAATATGCCAGCACTTGCACTCCTAAGTGCCATAATGATCTGGCCTTAAATTTGCTTTTTAAATTATTTTTATCATGCACACTAGATGGTGCTCAAGTTAAAAAATGAATGGCAACTTCGGTAGACTTTTCACGAAATTAGCAAAATACATTAATATATCCAGAAATCAGGGAAAACTGACTACTCACCTGAGCCTCTTCCAGACTGCTGATTATTTTACTAAAACTGTGGTTATCCCAACTTTGTTTGCAATCACTCCTGATTTTCAGTTGCACATTTATGAAATTTTTGCTGTCATTTATAGCATCCTGCATTAGTGAGAGTGGAATGAATTACCTGAATATGTGAACACAGCTCCAAACACCAAGGAAATACATTTCACCAGCCATCAGAAATTCAGTATCTGTGCTCATGACAATACTGACCTTGTGGAAACATTTGAAAACAGAATTATTTCTTTCCCAGTGATCATATTGGATTAACCTATTAGTTTATGGAAAAGTTATCATCTTTCTTGATATTTCAAGCAAACTGAGTATACCAAGTGTACTAAGTCACTGACCTTTATCCTAACTACAGTTTGAGTTTTGAGGAAATCAGGCACTTTTCAAGTAGTACAGAGAGAAAGGACTCAGCAATTCAGTCTGACACTGTTCTATAGGTGTCCAGTCCTGATAGACCCTCCTGAACTGGCAGTGATGGAACAAAAGTGGTCACAGACACAGGTGAGGACACAAAACTGGTGAGCAACAGACACTGACAGCAATGCTGAACTTGTCACAGGCATGCAGATGATGAATTAGTCAGAAATATACAGATGCTTGAATCTGGCTGATAATGTTGCATTGATTAATTGGAGATATTTTCTGCTTTTTCAATACCTTAATAGTTCTTCACGGAATGTTATTGATTTCTGTAGGGTTGGTAATTCCTTGGGCAAACCCAGAGGCTGATTTGGGCTGCAGACAGATGGCCACTTGCAGATCTGGCTGTGCAGCTGCAGGTGCTTCTGACCCAAGCTATTTGTCTTCCGTGGCCATCAGAGGCTCTTCCCTACTCCTCTCTCTCTTTGTTAGTGGATTTACTTGAATCCTCCTTCTCTCATTTCAGAACCACAGAGTTAAGCCTAATTTTCAATCTAACTCTGAAGCAAACAGCGGTCCATCTGTTCTCTCTGCTGAGGGAGGGCAGAAACTTTCGGCAGTGAATTAGCAGCAAGAAGCTGTTTCAGGGTGATGCCTTCAGCCAGCATGGCAGTTTGCAAAGTGAACACCAACCTCAGCAACACCAACTGGGCTAAAAGCCTTAGCCCAGAGCAGAAAACAGCTCCACTTTTGGAAAAATCATGACAAATTATTCCAGAATTGCAAATCAGTGGTCTAGGAGAAAAGGACATAGGAAGCAAAACGAATTGAATTTTACAGTACTTCACAAATCCCCCTAAATATTTGATCACAAAACCCGAAAGTGATCTTGATTCCTTTTATCCAACACCTGCTGCTCTGTCACAGATCAACATTAAAAAACAAATGACTCCAATCTGCTGGAAATAACAAAAGGTAAGAGAGTGTCAAGTGCTGTTTGCACAAAGAGGACTGTGCAATAAAGAAGTTCATAAAATCATGGGCAAAGTTCACCTTTATCCTCTACAAATAACATTTCAACTTCCCTGTGTGTATATAATGAAAAAAGCAATGTTTCATCACATACAAACCACACTGTATTTACAGTGTATTATCCTATCTTTTTGTGCCATGAAACGAAAAGCATTTAACAAGTTGTGAACAGAAATCACCATGGATTTAAATGTGGGGAGACCATTAGGAACTAGAAACCCTCACCCAGCCCTTTATTCAGAGAAAAAGAATACATCTTTTTTGTCCTCACATCAGATAAAAACACACACCCTCTGTAGAAACCAGTGACATCCACTTCTGCATCTGTCTAAATACAGACCCTGTATACACTACCAGCTCCTGAATAGTCTTTTTTTTTTTTCACCCCAGACATTGCCATGAGGCTATAAATCTAAAAAAGCATCTTTAAATAATTACAGGAGGATATTAGCCCTAACCTACAGAGCTTAGAGCTTAGCCTACAATCCTTCTTCAGGATTCTTTATTGCTGTCAAGGGGATTTGCACAGATGCAGCAGTTTGACCAGAAGGCCATTTCTAGAAGTGCCACATGACTTCATAGAGATTAATTCTACAGTTCCCATGGTGAGCGTGGGGGTTCCACCAGAACATCCCCAGGCAGAATAAACTCATCTGCTCAGGAAACCATTTCTCTGACTATGCAACTCCACAGTCTGAGATGCTATCACCACATCTGAACATGCAGAGAACTAAATGGATGATGAGGAGGATTTTTTTCCTATAATCACTCTGATTCTCTTTCAGGCACAACAGAGAATTAATTGCAAAGTAAAGCCCCTTCTCTCACTGAGGATTTTAGCAATAAGAAACAGAGAGTTGGAGTAGTTGCAGACAGTGCTTTGCTGGGCTGTTAGGATGAGTGTCGTTGACTTTGGTTATGTGCACCAGTGAGTTTAGGCACTGGATTTTGAACAGTACACGTAGGTTGGCCCAGATGGGCAGAAGGCTGAAATCAAATCAGCAAAATGAAAAGAGCCAGTGAATCAGATTTTCTCAAATTAACTGCTATTTAAAAATAATAAGCAACTGCAATTGATTCTCGTTAGTGCATCAAGGGATGATGGAGAAAATCCAGAGCTAGGCAGTCACTTCATTTATATTCCTCTATTGAAATCTTGCACATTTAATCCATACGAGCAGTAAACAGAAGAAAGCTACTCATCATTTAAGCAGTTGGTCTAATTACAGGCTGGCAAGGAATGTGCAATAGGTACAGTCAAGCCAAACCCTAGAGCAGAACTCCTCTAAAAAATATACAGACATGTTGAGATTGCAAGTCTGAAGCAAGCCTTCATTTTTGGAAGGGGAAAATACAAAACCACTGGATCCAAATAGCCAAGAAACTCAGCAGGTTTAAAATATTTATCTGGATTTAAGTTCTGACAATTTGGCCAATACACTGTGTAGGCTTATTTAGCAAGAAACCCATATCAGATGTTTGCTGCTCACCCTGATAGGTACAAATATTTTATTTTGAAGACTATGTTATTTCAAACAAGGTCTGATGATTCTTTATCAGTAAATAAAAGACCAACAGAAAGGAAGGTAAAAAGGAAAGCATATGGGGGAAAAAAACCAGCCTTAAGTTGAAAAGTAAAGGGGTGAGGGAGCAAAAATTTCTAGATGTTTACAGCATCGTGGTTATAATCTTCCTTGACATCTTTCTGAAAAGCGAGTTAAAATCCATAGACATTAGGGTTCAACAAAGCAAAGAAAATATAATATGGCATAGGCTTAGGGTGCCTGAGCATCAATGAAGCAACATAGAAGGGGATTGGATCCAAATATACCATTGGGATCCAAATATACCATTAAATAAGAGGGCTGGCAGTGTATGCAGCAGTGGAATGGGAGCATCTCTAGAGGGCTCAGCCACTCTGAACCATTTGTTACACTCCAAAGAGTAGCAGTGCCATGGAACTTTCTTTAGCCACAAAGCAGGACACTCTCCTTCTATGTGTGCCAGCAGCACCAGCCTGACAGGGCTGTCCCCACACTTAGAACTCCAGAGGAAGAAGTATCAGAGTGATGTGTAGTGCCCAGGACAGTCTGTGTGCAAAGGGACAGCCAGCAGTGAGCCAACCTTTCCTTCTCCCAAGCTCTCAGCAGCAACTGAGACAAACCCACACATGCTGGGAAGGGTAGCATCCTCAAGCTTTCCCTTCTTCTGAACATGTACAAGAAACAGGAAAGCAGGCAGAGACCATAAAAAAGGAGAAAATACCTAACCATGCCTTAACTGTGCATGTACAAATAGCAGGATGGAGCCTGGTCGGCTTGGAAAAGCCAATCAATACTGGACTTACTGTCACTAATACAGAAAATAAACATGGAGGCAGGATTATCCAACAGTTGGGATTGAGTCAGGCTCCAGCAGGCAGACTGTGCAACACAACTGTTTTATTGTAGATAGTAAGGATCAAAGGCATTCAGTGTAACTTTTCTTAGATCCACTGTCTGATAAAAAGATTAAAATTCCAATGGAAATCAAGACTGAAGGAAATAAAACAAATACAGAGCCTTTAAATTTTCATTTTCATTGCATCTGCCCCAGTAACTTATCTTACGGAAAAGTTAAAGCATGAGAAGTTCATTTTGCCAGTGTGATCATTGGGCAGAGCCAACAGCACAGTGGAGGAGTTTGATGAATACAGGAAAAGCAAGTGCAGTGTCCATAGAAGAGTAACAGAAGGGACATTTTGAAAGGATGATCCTTCAGTCATGAATAGTCATACCCATAACAAAAGAAAATTATGTTCAGTGTCTTATTCTGCTATATCCTGCTAGTTTAATGTTGTATACTCTACTTACTTAGCTTTCCACAAATGCCTGTGAAAATCATCTTCTTTTTTTTTTTTTTTTGCTATTATTATACATTTTTTTTTAATGTGCCTAAGTAAAATAACTTAGGGAAAGAGCCATTTTTAACCCAAAGGTGATATGAACTGCCTTCTCCACATTAATAAAACTATAGATTCAGATTACTGAGAAGCAAAACTCCAAAGTAATAATATAACAAGCCAGCAGGAGAAAAGAATTCCTACAAATAACTTAGAGAGTTTCCATGTTCCTCCAGACTCACTGGGACTTAGTTTTGGTGAGGAAATTCTGCAGTCATGAACTGACAACTTGGTAGGAAGAGAATCAGCATCAAAATCTGACTCTAAATATTTTCTTCCGATTTTATTGCCCAAAGCAGTACAGATCAAGATTTATTTCCTGAAGGTGATCCTCTTCCTTAAAAAAACTCCATTAAGCCATTTAAAAACAAATGTCCTTAGAAGATCAGTGCCAATTTTAATGCTTAAGGAACATCCCAGCTATACAAAATGGACTTTGATTTGAGTGTCTATCTTAAATATTACTGGCCAAAGACAGTTCTTTGGCCTGGCATCTAGGTTTCATCATAATTTAAATGAGTAATAACAAATTTTAATTTCTATTAAGATCCCTCTGCTTAGCTTATAAGGAGCACACTTTAATGTGTACACAAATAATGTATATTTGAAGAACTTTTGGTCTTGCCACAGTGGCAACGAGTGGCTGTAATATAACAGGGCCCTAAAACTCACTTATTACATTAATTTGGTAACACCCATGCATCAACTACTTACCTGTTTTATAGAGCAACCACAATGCATCTGACTTCATGGAAAAGTGTCATGATGTCAGGCCAGCCTCACAGAAAAGCTTTCAGCATTTACAGTGGTTTACGAAAGTTCTGCATATACCAAGGACCAAAACAAAACTCAGGTCTTAGCAAAATGCCCTCTCCAATAATTTCTACTTTCAAGTAGACAGCAGAGCCATGGATTTTTTGTTATGGTTTGCTGTTGGTTTTTTGGGTTTGGTTGGCTGGTTGGTTGGTTTTTATTTCAGGGGGTTTTAATATACTTTTTTTTTTTTTTCTGCTAGTGCAAAGGAAAGAAAACATGTTTTATGTCATTTCATTGCTCAGTCTTTCTATGTGTGATCAATACCTTTACAGTGAACCAAAGAACTGGGAGACTAAAGTTATCCCTTAGGTACCTGTTCCAACTAGAAATGGGAAACGATTTACAGTCATCCTTTGAAAGCAATGAGTACCTTGGACTTCCTCCTTTTTTACTGAGATTCCTTGTCCAAGCCTGGTTACAGAGATTCCCAGTTCCTGAGTTCTGCCAGCAAAGGGCAGCTTCCAGAGATTATCCCCTCCATGATACCAATGCTTCACACCCAAAAGGACTAGCAAATACAGCTCATCTTGCCAATTAAATCCAAATGCCACAGAAGAATTTGAGCTCTTCTACTTGGATCCACACAGGTGTCTTGGGGGTGAGGCAGCGGGAAGGGAAGGAGAAAAAGATAATCGATTCTAAAACAAACATTTGAAAGAATATTTAGCCTGTGGACCAAGCATCCTGCATTCCCCAGGACAGATTGGGAAATTAGGAGATGGAAACAGTTGCCTTGAACAAGCCTGCGAAGCAGCAGTCCTTACTTCTGTTCAGAAGACCTTTATATGATTCTCCTCTGAAAAAAAATCCAATTAATTTGCAGAAATTAGCTGTCATTAAAGAAGAGGATTCAGATAATGTTCCATATTTACATAGAAAACACCAGTTCCAGGTGCTACCAAATGAAGATATAAAGTTTTTGACCCTAATACCAGCCTGAGAAGTTTACATAGCCCAGTTCACTGGAGACTGCAATGCACTGTAGCTTCTAGTGTTGCTTTTGTGGACTGTGAGTCCTCTTGCCTAGATTTCAGTTCAATCCTAAACCACCTTCTGTAAGGACTTCTCTAAGGACCAATACCTCATGTCTCACTTTTCCCAACTTCTGAGTCTTCTCTCGTCATGCCCTTGTTATCTACTTGTATTTTAAACTCTCATGTAGTTCACCAATCTTCAGTCTTTTGACTCTTCATTAGCCTACTGTAAAAGAGGATGACAGTACAAATGTAGAAATTTAATTTCCTGCAAAAAGGGCCAAGAGTCACAGAGTTTGTACACAAAGACACTTTAATGCAAATCAAATAGTAATGTTTCATTCTAATGTGCTCCATATCCTCAAACACCCAACACTGAGCTTCCCAGCTTCACCATTGCATTGAGAAACTCACTTTTAGTCTAAACAACAGAAATTTTAAAAGACAACTCTTTAATTTTTCCTTTTTCTTTTTATTTAATCAATACTGTATTTCAATATCAACTGTTAAATCTTTATGAGCAGCAGAAGCACATTCTGTAAATTTGTTGATCACCATATAGTACAACCTCAAAACTCTTATCCAAAACCCATGTATTCCAAAATTAGGTTTCCTCCCTCAACATGCAATATTTGAATAAAAAAGTCCTGACTTACTCCAAAAAAATCCACTATGCAGTTATATAAACTCAGATCTTTTGACAACCCCTCTGGCTTATGAAGACACAGGTTTATATAAAGAAGCTTCAAAAGAAAATGAAAAATGAACATTATTTTGCTGAAATTTTCAAAGGATTCTAACAATTCCATTACCATAGCAGTACATATACATCGAGACACTGTGTCCAGTAATATAGTATTTCTGAAGGACTATAATTGTTCTCTGCAAAAGGCTGTGGCATGTTATGCTGTGACTATATCAGAAACTACTGTGCAGCCATTCCATTTTATTTAAGCCTTCATAATTAGGAAAGTATCTCTGTTGAAATTATACTTATTAGAAAAAATAAATCTTACTTTAGATTACTAAAAAAGTGCACATTCTGTAAGTGCAGGCTCCATTTCACCATTTCTAATCCTTGTTTGTTCTACATTTCAGTTCCAATTCCCAGTTTTTCATAATATGCTGCAAGGTTCAGACTGCAGAAACGAAGGCTATATTTGCCTTTAATCAAAACACTGGTTTTAAAGATGTTTTCATATGACCAACACATTTCAGGCAATCTCAAGTATTTCAAAACCTTCTTTTTCCATCCTACAGAATCAAAACTTCCATCACTAAGTAGGGGCCTTTAAAAAATAATCGGAAAACAATATACAGAATATTTCAAGAGAGCAGAGCAGCTATACAGTTGAAAATGGCAACACAGACATTTTAAACATTAAAACAATCTTCCTACTTTCTATATGAGGCCTCTGGACACAAAGAGATTGTGCATTTTGCATGGTTTTCTAGCCCCATATCTGTAAGTGGAGAGGCAAATTTTCAAAAGGATTTCTTATTTAGCTAACAGAAAAATAAATCATATTGAAAATGCAGCGCTGTTGCTGCCCAGATTCTCTCACTCATATCATGGTAAGTATCAAACTTCTTGTCCTTGCTTACAAGGTTCATGTTTACACTCAGTGTCATTGTTGATGGCTGATATATGTTGGCTGGTTTTAAAATCAGTAACTCGGGAAGATTGATAAAAAAGTACAGAGCTCTGATTTGTTGTGGATATACTGTTTCAGTTTATACAGGGATGTGTCATCTTTGCTCAGAGCCAGTGAAAAATTTAACTCAACAGAAAGCATGGAATTGCATGATATTGTGATGAGGAGTTTCACAACCTCTACAAAAATTTAAATTGTTATGCCCAAAACCAGCAGGAGGAACTCAACTTCAGCAAATCTTCCACCCACGCTCTCAGTCGAAATTCACAGGTAAATCCTGCATCCATCTCTGGAGAACATCTTGAGGGACGGGTAAGGTGAAGAGAGAGCAGGTAAAAACTAAGGTGCAATGCCTGGTGTGCAGTTTCTTTGTGCACTGCGTGCAGCATGGGAGAGAGGAGCTTGGTGCAGCTGCATGTGGAACAGCTGAAGGACAGAGCAGAAGTTATTCCAGAATCCATCTCCTCCGTGCCTCACCCACCCCAAGGCCGGGCTGTTGCAACCTATCCAGAGGCTCTGCTGGGCAGAGGTGGAACATTATTTCCCGTGGATCCAGAGGAAGCACCTCAGCTTGAAGCTGCAAAGGATTCTTCCTTACCTTGGCTATTTGATGCAAAAGAGAACAGTATCAGGCAGCTGGTTGCTGACAGGGAGCTCTGTTACCAGTCTCTCTCTCCTCAGAGGGAAAGAAGAAAAAATGACTTCACATCGGACTATAACAGATACTGATACTTTTGTCAAAAGCAGAAACACACAGAGATTTTACAAAATACTGTCTAGACACTGGAGCACACTGACTAAAAGAAATCATTTGAGTACAAGCTTAATAAGGCAAGGGTAAAAAAGTCTACCACCTTACAGCTAACAACACTTTGAAAATGAGTCTGCTGTGTGTGATTTCACTGATGTCTGAGGGAGACAAAGCTCGTTATGTTCATGTTTTTCATACTTTCAGTCAAACAGATTGCTGAATAATCATGTTTTCTTTATTCTAATGGGTGAGGAAGCTATTATACAGAAGGTGTTTCCATATGTTGCAGTTAATAAAGGCAATTCTTACTAATAAGAGTAGGTTGTCTCCACTCAGCTATCTAATAAAAAGCCCTCCTGTTTAGACGAAAAAGCAGATCCTGTGCCCAGAAGAGACTCCTAGGGCTGCACATTCCAGTGGCTACTGGAAAGTACTGTAGGCAGATGGATCCCAGCTCTTCTCCAACTGAGTCTGAATCAAAAACATTCACAAAAATGTTCAGGGCACTAGGAGCAAGCATTTCATGTCATCAACCTCTCTTCATATCCACCTTTTTCTTGCTGGTGAAGGACAGTGGACAAGAACTGGATCCATCATTACGGAAAATCATCAGCAAGTCCCTTCAAGAGGTCAGGGTGCTTTCTTCTTTCAAGAAGCATCTCGGTCACTATCTTAGGAGCTCAAAATTCTACATGGACAGTAGCTCAAAATTGTACATGGAGTATATCTAGCTTTAGGCTGAGATCACAGATGCCTATTCAGACTGAAACAATAAAATGCATGGGGGGAAATAATTTTTGGGGGATCACCCAGAAGTGTGAGATGACACTTATGTCCTTGTCTTTCTAACTATAAAGCTGGGTGCATGTCCACAACTGCGTGGAAACCTCACATCTGTACTATACTGTTAGAGCTACCTAGTAAAGAGAGAGGAACACAAAAGTCTTGAAGCTCATCTCAGTTTGCTATTACATGTTCAGTGTCTGACCACATCTTTAAAAGCCATATGGAGTCCAAACCTATTGAAGGACAACTTGCCTCAGATGATGAATATATGCCAACTAGATTCACACAGCAGCGCTACACACTGGTTTCCTCTGGATTTCAAAGTAGGGCAGAGATTGTTCACCTGTAAGTACCTGAGTAGAAAAAAAGACCTGCCTCTGTTGCCATTTCCACCTTCAGGGAGACTGACGGTTTCCTACAAATAGTTTCAAAAGGCACATCATCTCTCCATGGTAAGTATCCATCTGTAGCCTTACATTTATGAATTCAAAGCATTCTGCAAGACCTCTTTTTATCCAGACATATAAAAATGTAGAAATTATTTTGTGGAGAGACATTACTAATAGGAAACAATCTATTTCTTCATGTTTTCAGGGAATGGTGTTCTGCTGGTTTTCACTATTCAGAATAGGTTTCAAGAAATGTGAAGAATACCCAAAGAAATAGTAGGATGCTTTCAAATATAGAGACAATGGGACCAGTTCCTACACATGCAACTAGTCCAGCTGGATGCTCACTGTCACACATAATATTTTCCAGGATTTGAACCAAATCTAATATGGCCAACATTTTCAAAATTGGTCACTAATTATGAGCATTTCCCAATTCAATCTAAGTTTCAGAACTGCTGAACAATCCCTTGTCCTTGTGGACATTCAGTTTAGAAAATCAAATCCAAGGCGACTCAAGCAAATACTGAAAATTATGAACACTCCAAGTTTGCAGTTCTGTTTGAAAATGCAACCCCTCAAGGCTAAATCCAGCTTTAAAGACACTGAAATAGTTTTGAAAGCTTCATATTTTTGTTGAGCCACTAGAAGGCATAAACAAATGTGATGGGTGGACTCTGCATCCATTCAGTGGGACCAGTGCAAACAGCCCCTCCCCGACCAGCCAACACTGACGTCTGGGAATGGAGGGAATCCAGGATAGGCCTGTACAGTGAACCAGAAGAAGCCCTTGCAGAGATGAGGGAAAACAAGGGCTGCTGTTGGATCCTGCCCAGAACACAGAACCCTGCCACAATATGTCCACACAACGTTTCTGTCTCAGAGATGTGGGAAGTCCTGTTATGTCTGCATTCACAATTAAACATGATTTTGACATTATTATGGTGCTGATGCTGTTATATCTTCATTGTATGATGGGTCCTGGCTCTGTTCGGGCCTGCCTATTGTTCATGAGAGAATTTGTCTTTGCAATGATTGGAGAACAAGGTGTTCTGGAAGCTCTTTTCAGCTGGGATCTGGTGAACTTCTTACGGATTTTTCTGTAAGGAGGGAAGGAGGAAAGGAGGGAAGGAAGAGAGAGACAACAGAAGAGATAAATCTCAGTCTTTAACAGAAGACTGCACAAGAGCCAATAACAAACATAACAAATACTCTTACCAGAACAGGAAGGCTAGTTCATGGGAAAGAGACTTGCAGCCAACAAGAGTCAGCCCTGTCCACCAACTGATGATTCAGAGTTATCTGATAATGATTCATCGAAAAGTGAATTGGTGTTAGATAATACTTGAATAATAGTATTTAATTACATGAAATCTTGGGCAAGAATGCCCAGGTAGTGAATCCTCACATGGGGTATTGAATACTGGAATGAAGGACCACAGAAGACAGGACTGTGTTAGCACCTAATGAATTTGCTACCTCTGTAAAAGTGGGAGCAATAGTTATTTACATTGCACCACTTCTGCAGATACCACATGACCCAGAGCTCTGGGCACTTTCAGTAGCGCCATTCAGGTGCAGTAAATTCACTTTCATTTTTGACTTTCAGCTGATAAATGAAACATATTAACTCCAGGTGGCCATGCTGTTTGTATTGAAATCCTAAATATCCAAGGATAGTGAATTTTGAAGCATAAATCCTTGCTATGTTTCAACTGCTCTGTCTCTTTACTATTATAAATCAATAACTACAATGCTGAGGGTATCCAGGGCATGGTATCAGAAAACACAGAAAAGACAGACCTGAACATTAGATGCTGCTTGAAAACGACCTATTTTCTGAATTTACTCAAGAATCCCAGCCTTCATTTAGGTAGTTTTACAAATTACAGGGATTTTGAGCTGATGGAAATGAATTAAAGCAAACTGGGGCTTCTAAATCTTATTGAGACCAGGCTTTCTAATTCAGACTTCTTGACTTGTAAAATGTGACCTACAAACTACAAGGTGATGAGGTGCCTACCTGCATCAAGGCTCTGAGATGATAACTCAAGGAGTGTTTTTTCCCTTTCATCTAAGTGGGCTGTTACCTCTGAAACTGAAAAATGGTGGGACATGACATTGAAAATACATGATCAGCTGTAAATAAATTCTATTGAATTCTAAAATAACAATTTGCATGTTAAATTTCAAACACTATTTTGTTACCAGTTAGTTACAGGTTGAGTGTAAGCTTCCATGTTAACTAAGTGGCCCACAGAAGAGAACATAAGGGGAAAATAAAAAACCAAACAAGCAAAAAGCAGAAGAATATACTCTGCATTAGCGGTTAAAGGGAGCCTGAAAAATACATTTTGGTTAATATATTTTAAAGGTTCAGAGATGTATTCCCTTTTGAAAGAAGGATGTCTTCATAGCCTGGAATACTAAATTAGGATTTAGCACCATTCAGCAATAAGCACAACAGAAGAAAAGGAATCACCAGAAAGTTAGGTTTCAGCTTTTCACACAAACCCACTGAGAATAAAAACTTACTGTTTGAGTATTCACTTTATATGGTCATCTTAAAAAATGCCAAAAAAGATATTAAATTGATTGCAAAGATACCTTCCAGAACAGTAAAACCATAGAAATGTAATCTCAGACTGGCAGAAATGTGTCTTATCTAAAACAATGAGACAGCCAGGTTTTGTAGATTCATGTGAATAGACAATAGCTATTACCCACACTGATTATTAATGGGGATCATCTCAGCAAAACCTTACAGAACTGGATCCTTTTTGATATATTTGTTTGCAAAACTTTGTATTTATTTACAGAAGGAATGTGGTCATTAATCATTTGAGAAGCCCAAGGTTCAAATAATATCAGATAATCGTTTACCCTTCTGCATTTTCAATAAGGTAACTTTACAAACTGCCAAGAGGTTCCTGCTTATGAAAGTAATTTGCAGCTGACGCTACATGTAAGGACAGTAAAGGATTCGAGATGACACAGTCATTGTTTTGCACGGACAATAAAGTAAAAGATATAGTTATTCCCATTAAACACTGGTTCAAAACCAGCACAAAGAAAGGCAGAACCAAAAGATTGTCACATTATTATGTCAAGCAAGCCACAAACTGAGTCAATTCCTCACTGAGTATAAATGAAACTAGCTCTATGTGCTCTGTCAATCTGGTATGGACACTGAAAAGGCAATCCAGCACTTCTGTTTAAAAGAATTGTGAAAATGCTTCCAGAAATTATCTTTCCGGGATAGAGCCTTACAGAAATAAAACTAGAAGAATGAAAATTTCCACTGACTATATTACATGTTATATTTAAACAATCATTTCTCCAAAAGCCAAAACTGTTCTTTTTTACTGCAAAAATTATAGAAGGTGGAGGGACTGGATTCTCTACACTGAAGAATTCAGCATCTAAATACAGTCTAGCTTTTTGAGAGGCATTCATCAGGTTTTATAATTCTTCAGAGTCTTTTTAACACTTATACATGCAGGTTGCAATGATAGCTGACAAAAGACAGGATATTCAAAGATAAAGTTGTTGTCACCTTTTCACTCATAGCACTTTGCCATCCCCCAAAGATACACGGAACTAAGGGCAGAGTCAATTTTAATGCTCAATTTCCTGTCCCTCTTTCAGTTAATACCAGCCATATGTTTTAATTACATACAGCTTTTATCTGGCAATGGCAATAAATGGCTTTAATATCTGTATCGTTGGTAACATCCTTTGCAGTTGTTAGGACAGATTAATTGCCATTTTCCCTGGGTTTTTTCCTTTGACTTTTGTACTAGTTCTTGAAACATGATGCAGTACAGACTTGAAATGTAAATTCAAAATTTTTTAAAGCCTTTGCTTTATGTTTCTAGCCTTCTTGAGACCAAAGGTATGAGAATGAACTGAATATTTAATAGAGCATCAGGATATAATGCCCACTGTGCTCATTTTTAAGTCAAATGTGAGGCACTGGTGTAATGTAGGAATAATACACATTCTTTATGTCTGCATGACACTTCAATTAGTAACTGCAGATACAGGTATGCAAGACCCTTGGCACCTAGTCAGGGAAATTTGGAAATGTACATGAGTCTTACTAAAAGTCTAGATGAAGATATAATGTCTCTGTTCAAGTTTCATACACACACTGGAACCTCATGGGCAGAAAAAACAGTTAGGCTGTACAGGGCATTTATGCCATGGTTAAATTTAATTGGGCGAGTCATTACAATTAACCAACCCTTTCTCAGGATCCAAGTGTGTTCCATGTAACTCACCATCTGCTGAAGTGAAGCACAATCCTATATAATCTATTATGTCCAGATTTCTCAGGAATAGGATAACTGGGAGCAAAATTTCACATTTGCAATCGCTGACTCCAAGTTCCCTTCTCTAACTCAGCCACACACTAAAACAGCACCAATTTTTAAACTTCAATAGAATAAAGAGAGGCCTCCAACTAGTGTTAGTCAAGAATGTGTTTTCAAGCCTTTTCTAGTACGACTGGAAGGCATTGCCTCCTTTAAGTTTGTTGATATAGAGTGCTACTGTGCTATACATAAACTGTTGTGCATCCGTCTTGCCTCCTCTGCATTGGACTCAGAGTTGTGATGACTACACTGACTCTGGTCTTACCAGCTGTACCAACAGCTGATTTAATATAGCTAAGGAAGCTATATTAAATAAATACAAGTTATGGAAGAAGTTTCTACAGTGAAAGAAATTAATTGCATACAAGAGCCCACTGATATTTCAGCAGATGACAAACCTTGTTTTGAAAGAAACATTTTCCTAGGAAGAGGAAATGTCCTCAACACACATGTACTTGTGAGATGTCCATAACTCTTCTTAAATACCAAGGTCCAGAATGCTTTTGGTGCTCTGTTTCCACTAAAAATACGCTAATGACCTAATACAAACCTGGCTACAGAGTTTGAAGCTCAAGGACACAGTTTTGTTTTCCTCACTCTTCGTAAATTAGTTTGATATTTTTGCCCTAGTCTTTCCTAGACTGATGCCATTTGAGCAACATCCTCATATGTAAGAACTGGTGCTGTGGAAATGTATTGTTATCCAATTGCTGGTAGCACAAGGAACACCCCCAGGTCAGCAGCAAGTATAAGAAAACTGATTTCCTGCACAATCATAACTGAAATTCTGTATAATCTCTCCATTGGAGTGAAGTATTCTGCCGTGACTTTCCAAGTGTAAACAGCAACATAAATGTTCTTGATGCATAAATACTGCCAACACTGGCAGAATTTTGTGTTCTGGCACAAACTGTGTGTGAAACTTGCAATCAGTCTTTACCATAGAGACATTCAGAAAGAAAACAAAGCTAAAAAGTAAGAAAAAAAGGAATTCTACAGAAATGTTTGTGAAGGTGCTGATGCTCCAGGGAGATATGAATTTTGTGCAATGTAAATTTTCAGTGCAAATTCAAGGCCACTTAGAAAAAACACAACTATTTAAAAGAATAACCATAATTCCTTGGTGGTTGTTAGATGCAAAAATCACTTATTTCTCTGAGGGCTTCTTTTATCCAGAGGTACATTTTAACTATTCAGTGGATTAAATTACAGGAGGGGGTACTATCTTAGAAAGCTGATAGGCTTTTTATTAATTTCAACAGGCTTTTAAACCTAGTGAAAGGCCAAAATGTGTGCAGTGCTGCTTGCTGAAAGAGAATTTAACTGGGATGAAGCTGTAGGCACAGAACCTTACAAATCTGATATGTTACTAACTGAAGGACTCACAGCATTGCCTACATTTCTACCTGTGTGCAATGAGAAGTACTTTATTTAACTCTTTGGCTTGTTGCTTTAGACTGTTTTTCCCCCTCAACACTTTCAGGATAAAGCTTTTCCATATTGCATTAAAATTTTAATCTAACCTCAACACGACAGAAACTAGTTAAAAATAGTTTTGGAAAGCAGAAGTGGGTTGACACTGATACACCTTTTAAAAACAAGGGCCTTAGGAAATGTTAATTTATAAAAACAAAATGGAAGACTTTAATAAGCATAGAACTATTGGAAAGCTGTTGCCATGAACCACATAGCTGCATTATAAAACCCATACAGATGGCAGATAGAGTGATATAACCTTTATGAGATTAAAGAGGTGCTGCTGTAGACACGCCAACATTATTTAAATGTTTTAAGAGCTTATCTTATTTTTCTCCTCCTAGCAAGGAAATGTTTTCCTTTGCTAGTGTTTATCTTCCAATATTTTATCAATAATTATGGAGCAAGACTGTTCTCTATGAACAATAACTTTTAGACACACCAGTTAAGCATGCAGGTTGCAATCTGACACAAATTACAGTGTCAGATTTCCTAAGAAGCTTAAGATAACGTATTTTTTCAAGTACTTCATCACCTTGAGGGCTTCTCTGATGTTTTGTGTTTTAATGCTACAGCTTATAGCTTCTATGTATATATAGAAGGCATTAATAATGGGGTTGAAGCATTTTCTCTATTGGGAGGAAAAATCCAGGTCAAGGGTTTAAAGCACAGACTTCTATGACTGTGTCATGCCTGACCTATTTTATGGCTCAAGCCACCTCTGTGTCTCTTTGTACCTGCTTCTGACCATCTCTTTATGTGCATTTCTAGAGTGGATAGAAAAATAAGTTGTTCTACTATTGAAATATCTACTATTGAAATTATTTCTATCCACTTTAACTGCAAACAACTGTCATGGCTTTTGGAATAATTACCTAGTTCAATAGATTTTCCATATTTTCATTTCCCCTGAAAATATTTCATTAATATTCTAAAGTGGTTTAGGAGAGAAGGAATTAAAGAAACATAAAGTTCTACTCTCAGCACCACTATTAATTTTTCAATTGAACGCTGGAACTGAAAAAAACTTTTTAACCCCTAAGAGACATTATAAAGAGATGTTGTCATACACTGGTCATCATATGATGAATAAATCTAGATCCCAACAATCAGCAGTGAGATTATCCTCACAGTTCATCTGTGAGCTTGGTATTTACCACCAAGAGGTTGAAGTTATCTACTACTGAGACAACAAAGCTCACACATCAGTTTGGGTACAAGGCTGACTTCTCACAGGAGCCAACAGCACAGAGGCTCTACCAGGGGTAGGAAGAGTTCAAAACTCCCTTGATCTAGTTGGTAGGAATGATGGACAGCACAGACTGAACACGGACTTGCCCTGTGTTTTGGGTGGAGCTTTGTGAGCTCAGCAGGGACAGCACCTCACACACAGCAGTGATGACAGCAGAGCCATGCACAGGGCCATGTTCCTCACACAGTCCTTCCCTCAAGAAAGGGAGAAAAGCCTGTCTTTGAATTCAGGGCATTTCACCACTATCCAACTTTGTAGAGTGGAATAGAACTACTAAGTCCTAGCAAAGGAAGCTTGATGGAATGGGTAAACATAAATTATTCATACTCCTTGAAACAAAGCAATGGCTCAGGCTTCAACACACTCGTAACCTGAGCTACAGGACAGCTGCTCTGCACTTTATCTGAAATTCATTAGCCTCCCCTTCGTTACCTTACCCTGCAGAGGCTGCAAGGCAGGAAGTCTGCTTTATCCAATAACGGGTTGTTTATCCTCTCCTCCCTGGGCAGGAACACACATGATCACTGCAGATGTGTCAATGCACCAGCACTGGGAATCCAGGGAGCCAGAAAGCCTTTCACAGCTCACAGGCACAAACACCAGCAGACTTCAAAGCAACTCCTTTATTTTTCCTAACTATATCAGCAGGATGAGGATGAATTCCCACTCTACCAAAAAGAATTTTCAAAGCCATCTATTTATTCTGCAGCAGGATGGCCATTCTGTATATTGATTAAACATCACCTGCTATGAGATGAAAAATTTACCCACATGGCAGCATATAATTTTTCCTGAGAAAAGAAAGAAACTGAAGAGAAGGTGCATCATTGAGCTGGCTAACAGTGGAACACAATGTTGTTTTCAACTGCTCCCCAAACACCTTGGAAATTAATTCACAATTCCAGCACTATCCCAGACTATGATGACAAAAAGGTACAGAACATACAGCTTCTGTTTCTGGCCTTCGGCTACAGGCATTAAGTGCCATTTCCCCAGCAACATTGCATTGAAAACTTTCAAAAACATTGTGTCAACTAAATATGTTTATTTAAGTCCAAGACAACACAAAACTCCTTATTATATTTTTCATAGGGGAAAAAAAAGACACTATACTTCTACAATAGTATTAGTATTTTTCTGTCTTTCTTTTCTTACCTTGCTTATTTCAGGGTATACTTCATCTGAAGTTTTTGGCCTGAACACTGTGTTTTACAATATTACAGCTTATAATACTATCTGAGGCTCAAAAATATTGACAATATGCTTCCTTTTTTATCAATTATGCATATACTTTTCCTGGAATAACATATGTACCAATAGGGTATATTTGGAGGAGGTTCTTGGCATCCTGGGCACTTGCTATTAAGCAAGGGATGAAAAATAAAAATTATTCAGTCTTACCAGAAACAGTTGGAGAGCAAAAGTTGCCTCACAAGCCCATCCCCTGGGGCTCTACTTCACATCATCAATCTCTTGCATAATCAGCATCTACATACAGAAACTCCAGGGCAGAACATGGATTAGAAATCTGTAGTGTGGTATGGACAGAGGAAAGCTTTGCCACACAACGATTTGATGCTAATTTCTAAGGTCATTTTCATGTCAAAGACTGAAGATTTTTTTTAAATTTTTAAAAAATATTTACGTGACCAAAGGTCTATTGAAGTTCATTTTCTGCCACTCATCCTGCTCTCCACATTTATAGCCAGCACTTTTCACATCAGTATCTCATAGTTCTTGTTGGACTGGCTAATTAAAAACTGCACAGCATCCTAAAGAGTAGGTGTACACCAATACTACTCAAGCTTACAGACAAAATGGTGGCGCTAGAGAAAAGCTGAAATAAATTACTTGTCTGGTGTCTCACATCAAACAAGAGGCAACCTCAGAATTTTAGTCTGGATCTGTGTTTTCTCCACAAGAAAAACACTTGAATAGTATTTTGTCAAGTAAATGTTTTAGCCTCTACCCATAGCACAAGTTACAAAAACAGCCAGTCAAGCCTCCTTAGATGTTTGACAAGAACTGCTAGTTATCTCTGTGATTGACTTTCACAGTCACAGTCAATATGTTCTCCATGGTATTTTATATTTAAAATGCCTATGTAGATACTTATGCAAGCTTTTTCACAAAAAGAGACCAACTAGCACTTGTTTTTCCACAGCCTTACCTCCATTTATGTCAGAGGGTCAGGAGTTTAAAAAAACCCAAATTATCAGGGAAAGTACTAAGAATGAATGATTAAATATATACACTGAAATATGGACTAATTCAGAATTAATTCCTCTATCTGTAATTTGAAATGAAGACTCTGGTAGAGGATAACTTAGAAATTAAATCTTGTTAGCAGTTCTGTGTGAATTTTAAGACTATGAGGATCACTGACACCATATTTTTGAACACATTCACCACGGTACAATTTTATAATCTTTTTTGCTATTTAACTTTAGCAACAGTGTGTTCATCACAGGACTTACACAGTCTCCCTGCCTACATGCACATTATTGCTGTGTATGTCTCTGCCTTCAGATGAAATGATTCTTAACTCTGCGTCCAGCTTCTACGCGTTACTATTGCTCACAGAGCACAGAAATCATAAAAAGTGAAAATATCTCTGAACAGTGATATTGCACAGTATTTGAGGATTACAATCATCAATATCTAAGATCTAATGTGAGAAACTACCATGGTTTATGCATAGGAATGGTGAGATTAGACTAATTTTAGCCCTAAGTTGATGTTACTCTAGCCTCACTAGAGGTGACAATTGTATAATTAATGTTGTCTCTCTTTTCTTTGATACTTAAATATGTTGGCCTGACAATTTTGCATTTTTATTTTGCTTTGTATGTTTCCCAAGGCTTTGACAGAGAAATTGGCTTCCCATACAAAGATGCTTATTTATAGAAAAATTTCTTCTTGTTCAAAACCAAATTGGTTTTAACTCCCACAATAGAAGATGGCCAAATATTACAAGATGACACATTCCCACTGGGTATATGGATTTAGGAAGAAGTTAAGCAGAAAGCTAACAAAAATCTAAGCCCTAAAACATTCAGTTGAAACATTTGATAAAGAGGATTGGGCTCAGCTACATCAAATCCTTTGTGCAAACACAAAAGACAGCTTCTGAAAAAAAACCAAAAAATCCTTTTGAAATGGGCAACCATACAGCAGGAAACTAAAAAATTGTCAAGAACCATAAGAAAACAGGTTAAAAGAACTGCATGGAACCCCAGTCTAGCATCAGACATATAGGGTGTATTGGGGTCTAAGTGATATACTCTAGCTGATGGACTGAGCTCAGGAATGGATTTAAGGATTTTACTGAATTGGGTCTGGAAGGTCCAGCACAGAAAACAAGGTTTTTGGGAAAATCAAGGGCTTACATAGGAGGTTCTCCACCAACATCTATGTTTAAGACAATCCTTAATGCATTTATTACCCCTGTATTTCATATAAGTTGTTGAGGTTATCTTTCCCTCCCAAGTTTCCCAAGACAACAAAATTTTAAGAAAAGGCTCATTTTAGACATTGTGTTTCCTTTTCCAAATACAAGATTTTCTGGCTATTTCTGCACCTACTGTCTGAATGTGAGAGAACATTTGTCAACGGCAGTGGAGAAGATTGCAAGGGGCTGAATGACCCTTCTAAATGTGCCTTTGTTTTTCAGTTGAGTCATGTGAATTAACCACATTCAAACTCTGACCTAAGATGAAACTACAAAGCAAACTTTGGTATCTAAGCCCCCCTGGAGAGGCAGCATATTTGAATATCTACTCACAACAGGGCAGGATCATTTCACAAGAGCCAAAGGTGTGACTTTTCAGGCAGCAGTAACTAGGTCATTTACAGCCATCTGTTCCTAGCCTCGGCCTCCCTGCGGCCATCACCAAAGCTGTGTGCTAGCTAATATTCACCTGCTAATCAGTGGAGGCAGCTCTGGAACTAACAAATTATCCAGTTTCAGTCAACAGCTTCTGGACTCCTGTGGGTGGAATTTCCACAAGACTTTATTGCCAGCAAAGGTAGAGAGTTTTCTCTGAAAGAAGATCCCCTCTAAGGCTTCTGACCTGCTCCGTGTGGAGCAGCACTCTGGAAGAACGAGAAGGCTTTGTGTGATTCTTCAGGCAAAGAACAGGAGTTACCTGTTTTTTGCCTCCAAGTCTCCAAGCAAGCACTTAGAGACCTTCTTCATTTTGTGTTTGAGGAGTTAGGTATATAAATGCTTGGAGATACAGATTTAAAAGACCTGCTTGACATATCACAGGAGATCTGTGAGGAAGCAGGGAACTGAATCATGGTTTTCCAAGCCCTAGGCAAGCACTCCAAACACTACAACATCCGTCCACTACCATGTGGCTTTAAGCAGGGCAAGTAGCTTACTGCAATGCCACTGCAACTGTGAAAAGATCAATCTGTAGCACCAAATCAGCATGATTGTATTTTGTTTGCTCTGAAGACTGATAAAGGAAACCCCATAACAGTAGGTGTTTTTTCAAACCTCCCAGCTCTATCCAATGGCACAACTTACACTGAGCTCTGAGGGGTTTTTGTGAACATGTTTTCCTTGTATATAGCTATGATTCCTTAAGTTTAAAAAGGATTCACATTCTTCAAATGAGCTGTTTTAGTTCCATGGAATGAACCTGCTTTTAAAAACAAAGATTTGCATTATCACAATAGTAGTACTTTGATTTAGTAGGTACTATAAAGGGTCCAACAGGAAAAATTCATATAGATAAATACTGAAAGAAAATATCTTCAGACCCACAAAAGCTGCTTAATGAGAAATGAATGATAAGAGATCATGATCTAATTTTTATACTGCTGCTTGTGATTCTGTGTCACAGTACCTCAGCTGAGGCTCAGAAAAGTATGATTTATAAGATATGAACAGTGCACAGTATTCATGAATAGACCACATGAAATAAGGTCAAAATAACACCTCACAGGAGCTATTATGCTCTCTCATGAGCCTATAACAGCTTTGAATAGAAGGTAACCAGGCAGGATGGCTCCTAAACTGTAGCAAGGACAGGTGCTCCCTGAAGTCCTCACACACATTACCGTCACACAGTGACTGGAGAGAGCTACCAGTTCACCTGGACTCAGATGTGACCAATCAATAAGACATTTGCAATGCTATCAGTGAGGATTAAACAGATTTCTAAGGGATATATTCCGTAATCCCTGCTTTTCAAGATGTATGACAACTCTATAACACAACAGAAGTAAAGCAGCCAGAAAATTACGTCCTTAGAGGCTGACACAGTTTTTTGTTAGAGAGCTGGTGCAACACATTCCCAGGCTTGCAGCTGATGCTCCAAGAGTGCAACCAGGCATCTTCTTGCAGCTGGTTTCAGGACTGGGGTCTAAAGGCCACGGTGCCATGCAGACAAGAAATGAAAATACACTATGCCCAGGATCCAAGTATGGTGTAGTTAAAAACCAGGATCCCAATTCAAATCAAAGTGCCTCATCTTTATGAAAAGCAGAGGGCAAAAATACCTTTTTTTGTTTTGGTGCACAAATATTTTTGCACAGTTGGGGCCAACTGGAAAAGAGAGAGTAAACACACCCATGAACATTTGCATGATGGGAATTCCACGTGTGAAGAGGAAGAAGGAGCAGAGCAGTTAGCACTGGAACTCTGGCTCAGATGTAGACTTGCAGCTCTGCACTTTGTAGAGTGAAAACTCCTCCAGTTTTCCCTTTTCTCCCAGAAATGTGCTGCAACTCAAGCACTGTGCATGACCTTGCCTAAGCCTAGTGTAAAACACACGTGGTACAGAGAGGGGGCAGGGGCAGGTCATCCACGACTCTTAACTCAGGCTTTGGTTCTCGCAGGTTTTCAGTTTGTGTTTCAGGGTAGGGGTTGGGGTTTCCACGGATAAAGCTGCACTGCAGAGAGGGCCAGCAGCACCTACAGGAGCACCAAGGGCCATGAGCACTAGCAGGGCTCTCCCCCACTTCTGCAAGAGAAGCAGACCACTGACAGCACAGCAAGACTTGACATTCTGCAGAAGCTGGTTGTCAGCCTCACATTCTCTTTCTCGACATGCAACTTTGGATTTTAAGCTTTTTTGTGTGTGCTATGAGACATGCATAAATAAAAATGAGTGGTATCAGGTAATTATCACAGCAATTGTGATATCCTTACATAGCACCTCAACAAATCAAGGGAAGATTTTTCCTTTTGAAGATAGAACATAAAGTGAGAGATAATAAAATTGCCTACATAAAGCTGCCACAGGGATGCCTCTCAAATCATTTTATCAGCAAAAAAAGGAAGCCATGTCTGCTGGTAACAAGCTAAAGATCACGTTCTAATTTTAGCAGTTGCAGTTAACTCATTCCCAATGGAGTTGCACTTACCGTGAGAAGGTTTCTAACTGCTTCAGCACTGAAAGGAAACAAGCATTGAGTCATTCAACTGCAGATCTATATGCAAATATGCTTTTTGGCCCATGAAGGGAAAGCACATAGAATCCACTGCTAAAATGCAGTCAGCCAAACATTTCCACACATTTCTTATAATGTAAATGCTGGAAAAAAAAATTCATTTACCAACCAGTGTTTTAGCTGTCCCTATACAAGTCTGAGCATTGGCATGCACATGCACTCTGTTAGGGACAGAGCGTGTTTATAGAAAATAGAGGCACACTGCATACCTAGAATTGGTAAGAAAAGTTTTAATCAACAGATATATTCCCCTTGACATCAAATGGTTCAACAGTAATATTACTAGTTTTACTCAAAGATTATGTTTATATCTTATATAACTCAGGATATATTAAACCTATATATTACATTTTACTAAGGTTCTGAAGACCATAATATGAACTGTTCAATTCTTTCAATTATTTACCCCCACAATCACAATTCTGTATAAAGAATTTAGTTCCTTTAGTGGGGAATTCTCTGTTTTTTCTAATTTTTCTGCTAATTTGCTCTGTTGACCTCTAATTGGGCCTACAATAGAATCCACATCACCCAAAAAACTTCCTTATGGCGAAGCTGATTTAGTACAAAGAAATGAACAAAATACTTTTATAGTTAGGAGACTTCTGGTTTATCCTAAAGCATGCACATAGTGCTAGGAGAATCCTGGCAACTAATATCTAAGGATATTAGAAAAAAGTAAGGACACTCTTTTGGTGAGCAGTGATAAACGTGAGGCTCTTTAAAGAGTGATTTTTTCAACAAATTATGTAAACAGATTTGCACTCAAGAATAAATTCTTGAGCAAGTTATTTCAGAGTAGGGAATGAGAATTTCTTTTTTCATTCAAAAAGGATACGAATAAAGAAAAACACAAAAATATTAAATCCAGTAAAGGCCAACATAAAATTATGATGTAATGCCAAAAGGTAACTGCCATGAGGTTTTCTGCCTAGATTAATCCCTGCTGTGAGCCTGTGACTGAACAGAGGCAGGGAAATCCCATGGGAGCTGGTCTCACACAGGCATCAGGGAGGGTTTGGAATGGAGCATGCAAATTTTCACTAGAGATGATATAGCTGAACTGGGGACCTCTGTGTTCATTGGCAAAATTCACTGAGCATGCTGACAGCATTCAGAAGGACATCCACATATACACATGGCAAAATTCATGAGGGGGATCCCTTCACGGGACTAGTATACAGACAGGTGGGAAAACTGTGTCTCTTCCCCAAAGTGGCCGTGGGCTGTAATGACCAGAGCTCAGCACTGTGTTAATGAGCAGCCCAGCTCTGCAGAGGAAATCAGGCTGGGAAAGAGAGAAACACCAATGGGAGCTCTGCTGCCATTTTTCCCTAGATGTGCAGATACTGACAAACAACGGGAGAGGAAATGGCTTTCAAATAGCTACAACTTAAAAACAAAACTGAAATTCATGAGGATGTGCATTACAACTGATATAAAATACATTCCTGTTCTACTCAGAAGGGCAGATTAGCACCAAAAAATATGTTCAGCTTCATATGTAAACTCCAGTCCTTGTGTTTCCATGATGCACAAGCTCACACTAATTTTTAAGAACACTTGCAGGCATTGTTGAACTGTAGCCTGAGTGTAGAGAGAAGGGCACTGCCCTAAAATTCTAGGGTAACTCCAAGGGTTACCCTGGAAAGCTGAGATGATATATAATTCCCATAGTTATTTTCAGTGCTCTTCATATTTCATATCCACTGCTACAAATATCTTGAACATGTGAGCAATTAGATACAGAAGAGTTAACTTTACAGAAATAATACTGCTGATTAAATTCAGAGAGGAAAGGGTGATTATTTAAAATTAATATTACTAAAATTTCTTCTAAAATGGAGGAATAAATACATATATTCACCTATCTATTGATGAATAATAACATTGAGAATGCTTATGTGCACCTTTGGTTTGATTAGCATGAAATAGACTGGTACCTCATTTATTCTAGGAGCAATACTATTACTCTTCTTTTTTTCTCTGCAAATATCAACAATCTATTATAGTATAGGCTTTTAAAGCTAAATTTCTGTGAAAATTTACCCTCTAAACCCCCTACTTGGTGTTTTATAGAAATGTCCATCTTAAACATTAATTTACTGGACAAAAAAAAAAGAAATAAGACAGAAAAATGAAAATTTTTGTGGACCGCTGCAAACAAAACATGATACTGAAAATTATTTCCCTTTTTGCAGGCTTCAATTACACTGAAAAATATTTTTCCTTTTGCTATAATTAGCATGTATCTCTCTCATACGTATTTTTAATGAACAAACTCACATGATAAAACAGATTGGATCCTGATGGAGCACAAAAAAAGTCCCCTAAAGAACCAGTTGTGACTTTAGATGGGGTGATTATTTCTGAGCTGAGTGTTCAGACCTTGTTCAGAACCTAATGGCTGCTCCCTGGCAGATCATTCTTATTTGTTGCATGGTTTTTTTGTTCTTTTTTTTTTCATTCTGTGTTAGGACTGGGTAAATTTGGTGCTGCTTTTTCAAACATCTCCTCCTTAGACATCTTTTCCCCTTGCAATTATATTGCATTCAACTTTGTCCTGGCAGTGCTGAGCTGTGTGAGCTCCTATCACAGGACAGGCTGGCTGTCAGGGACTGCTCTCTGCCTCCACCTGCCCTCAAAGAACAGAGCATTTATTTCATTGTTGCCTTGGACATTAGGGCATTCCTAGCAGCAGAACCAGGCAGTGCTTTCCACTTGTAGCTCTACAGGCTGGAGACATTCAGAGCCCAGAGGAGAACGAGCTACCCCATCTCTTGGAGTAAAGGTGAAAGGAATCAAAGGAAAAAATTAGAAAGGAGACAGAACAAGTTACGGAAGAGGTCAATGGGAAGGGTATCAGGACAGGAAAATACAA
>VXBB01017329.1:164950-223132 GCA_013399915.1 Illadopsis cleaveri
AAAAACCCCCTGTGTAAAACAAGACACAGATCTCATGTGAAACAGAGTTTCAAAAGATAAAAAGCATTCCCTGCTGGGCTGCTCCAAAGCCTGCCAGAGAGGTGCAACAGCAGATATTCAGGCACCTCCTTGTTTGAGGAGTATCAGTGAGGTCCAACTTCCCTGTGCTCCCCACACCAGGAGGTTTCAAATGTTACTTTAAACTGTCCATTATTTGGAGAAGAGCAGCAGACACGGATCCCTGAGAACTAAGACCCTTTTTTGTGCCCCACTCTGGCTGCAGAGCCAGAAACAGCTCTGCTTTCTCCCTGGCCTGGGTATGGGGTCTGCAGCCCTGGGAGTGGGGAGGGGGATTTCCTAGGATGAGAACAAGCAGAGCTATCACAGGTGAGTGATTTGCAAAGCCAGGACGCATCCCACAACACTTCAACCACCTAAAATTTAAACATCTAGCCCAACAAAAGTTGTCTGGGCTGCCTCTGAGATCACTGGAGAGATCACTCCCTAAGACTCTTCTCATCCTTTGACAGGCACTTCTCTATAACATTGGGAAAAAAAAATCAAAAATTCTAAAACCTCTAAAGGTAATCAATCTCACTTTCAGGATCCAATTGCTAGGGATTAGTCTGATATTACTAAGGTCTTTGTATCAAACAACTCTCAAAATGCCATCAATCTGGGCTGGAATCAGAAGCCTACGAGCTCATCAGCCTCTTATCATTCTCTCTGAATTATTGTATTCCTCATAAAAAACCCAAGAAGTGCCATAATCAATTATTTTGAAATAACCACCAAATTATCATGTGCTGGTATGTTAACGTTCCTAGCTGAATCTGCCATTAATGGGATTAAACATGCACATTTTCCTTGGTTATCTCTATATTTGCATATGTTCTTTCTCTTCCCTCTTTTTATTATTTCCATTTTTCTTCAACTACCAGCTTTTCTAGGCTTGTGAAATAATCACAGAAGTGAGGAACAGTCTGATGTTACTTGCTGTAATTAAGCAAGATATTAAAGGTTTTTAAATAACAGGCCAAATAAGCACAGCCTACAAAAACAGACTGTAACTTCTTGTCTTAGTCTGAATTAAATCAAGGAAGGGCCAGATAGGGGAAGAAAAGAATGGAAGAGAGGAACCTCCAGAAAACTAGTGACTCTTCATCAAGATCTTTTGGGAAAAGCAACAGCTTATTAAATTTTACTAATTAATCTGTAAATGAAAGGCTGAAGGAGATTATCATCTCAGTTGCTTTTAAAGTAAATCAACTTCAAGCCTGGAAAAGATGCTATCAACTGTATATTTCTCCACTGCACATTATTTTTCAAGTTCTGAAAATTTTAGAGGATAAACTACACTGTAGATGCATTTATATTTTGCTGGATGATTAGAGGTGCCCTAAATCTCATTGTATACAAACTAAAATAAGCGAAATTTAGAAGTTCTAATCTTTGCCACAGAGAAGTAACACTAAGTCTGTTAATGAAATACTGATAATATCAGTAGATAGAAGATGCGAAGTTTGGCATGTGCCAAGCATGGCTCTTTGCTGTAATGCAACCTCAGATAATAATGCCAAAAACTGTTATTGAAATAATGGATCAGTAGTAACACGTATGCAGTGAAGCCTCATTCCCTGCTAAGATTTCATTTTTTCTTACCTGGTCTCTTCTGTAGCTATAAAGAAACCATCATCTGAAGCATCAAGCCAATTTTGCCTCTGTCTCTTGATCACTGGAATGGTGCTTGTCTTAATGGCACTTGCACTGGGTTGCAAGGCCTTACCATTAGTCATATGGATGTGGGGAGCAGCATGCTGAAATCATAATAAAAGGGAAAGTTGTTTGTCTGGGAATAAGCATAATTCCATTAACGAATTCTGCTGTAAAGGGCAGCCTACACACATCTCAAAACCCAGCTCATCTGCCTCAATCAGTACCGAGGGGTAAGAGAACAACCAACCTGTGGCCATTGACATGTTTTATGCATAGGGTTTAAAGCTCTTAAAAAACCTAATTAACTATTGCTAATTCAGTTTTATATAAAAAGATATTGAGGCATGAGTCAATGCTATGAACTAAGCAATTCAGAAACAGAAACCCATTGATTTTAGGAGAGAATTAACATTTTCTGAGCAAAAAAACTATCATCCTAAGCAATGAGACACAAGACCTATTTTTTCATTCAAGTATGGGATTAAACTTAGTTTAAAAAATTCATACTTTTCACTTTGCAGGTCCTTACTCTGCCTTTCTTTGTTTTTAAATAGAAGTCACTGAATAAAACTTCTATTGGTCCTGCTGCTAACCTGCATGGAAGCAGGAAAACAAAGGTTTGTATCACCATGTTGGTGCCATGGTTCTTAGGTTTACTCACTGGTCTTTATCTAGTTAGAGCTATCTGCAATACCTCTGCATTCACTTCACAGCTGATAACATCAAACTGAAAACCATGCACTGATTTTCCACTAAACTTTTACCTGGAGTAACTGTGCAATGAGAGCAAGTGCTCAGACCTAACGAGAGAAGCTGCCTTCTGACACACGACGAGAAAGCAAAAATGTTTTCTGTATCATCTATAGGTAATGTTTTGGAAGAATACACTATGACAAAAATATTCAGCTTGGAAATTTGAATCTTGTTTCCCACATAATCAATTAGCAGCTGGACTAACTAACAACAACTGGACAAAACCAGTTATGATAGAAGACATTATACAAAGATGAAATTTTCCTTACTCTATCTCACATGGATTCAACATCATGTTTTCTTAGGATAAAGTACTATTTTTTTTATGAAATTATATCAGTATCCCACATTACTGATAGCATTTCTGTAACATTCCTAAAATGCACCCAGTGCTGCTCATTTGTGGGAGTGCAGGGGACCAACATCACAGTCACTGGGTAAGGAAGGGGCTGGTAGCACCCACAAAGACCAGCAGAACAGAGCACAGAACTGATCTCTTAAGTCATGTCATAAAAACATAAAAGCCAGAAAGGTAAACAAGGACATCATTTTTTCTGAGCAATGCTTACATTCACATTCAAAACATTATATTCACATTTTGACACAACTTTCACCACACCCTTTACTCTCTCCAGTGGGACAAATTTTATGCATTGGACAGAAAATTCCAGGATTCATTATGCTACTGCAAGTTAACTGAGCCATCTCCTCTGTGATTCTTTAGATCTCATGTAACAAAACCCAACAAGAAGAGGAGAAACAAGACATCATATTCAAGCGAGTCACATATAAATCTTTCTTAGAGCTAAACTATTTTCCTTTGTCTTAAAAACAAAGAAGATTTATGGTGAATTTAGTTGTTGTTCACAGGGTCATAGTAGCCCTTTTAAATAGTTACGTATTTTTTCTCCATTTTTTTTCATTCAGTGTCTAGACTGCAGTTTGGCTTTCAAACAGTTTTTTGTATTGGCTTTGGTAGGAACAAAGACTAAAAGACATGCTACTAGACGTAATTTAGCTTTATTTAGAACAAATTCCGAATAAAATGCATTGGTGCTATGAAATTAGAAATTCATTAAGGTTTTTAACTGCTGATCTCTTCTTGTACATAGTGGGTGGTGTTCAAAAAAGAGTAAGAAGTCATGCACGGAAAACATTGCCACACATTAAATTTCCTATTAAATATTTGTATCTGGCAGTTGCCAGTGTCATATACTACAGTGAAAAATTCAAGGGCTCCAATGGTATATTTTTGTTGTGCATCCCTACTCAATAACGGGTTTAAGTTATCTAACGGTTCAGATCTTTTCCCAGGCTCCTTTCTAATAGGTTGAATGTTCCCTTTAGTCAAGATAAGAAGTACAGGCAAAAAATGTTCAGAAAATATACAAGATACAAAAAGCATCTTTCCTGTGGCATAAACTCTCAACAATGAAGCCTGGTGGAAAGAGCACTTGTCTTTTCATGACACTTTTTCTCCTGGCAGAGCCAGATATCACAACTAATTCTGAACTTCTGTTTTTTCTACTTTTATTAGCCCCTAACCCTCATTCCAGGAAAGAGATAACACTATAGAAAATGACACAAGGTTTACAATATAATCTGATTTCTGTTGTATCAAAATGGTTAGAATTTTCTCTTTTATTTCCCTTCTATCCCAGCCCTTTCAAGCTATTTGAAGAAATTAATTACATTTCACATAAGGACAAGAGAAAATAAGATCATTGTTCTCCAGTCTGTGCTAGGGACGACATTAATTTCAAGTTAAAAAAAACCAACAATTGAAGCTCTTGACCAGGCAGTCAGTTCATTAGTTCCTCTCAAAAAATATATTCACCAATGTGTATGAAAACGAGCATTCAATGCCACTGTCACACTAATATCAACACCAAGAGCAAAATTAACTTTCATACAAAGTACTTGTTAAATGCTTTTCTTTTATGATGATGATATATTCAAATTTTCCCTTCTGGCACACAGTTATGCCAGAAAGGTTATGAAAGCCTCAGAAATACTCCCTGAGCTACCACAAAAGTCCTTCTCATTTAAAACTCTGCTTGCAAAAATCTTCAGTAATTTCCTCACAACACCACCGTGTGCAATCAGCTGCTGCTGTTGCTTTGATTTTGACTGTGTACATCACTAATGCCCTGTGCTTTGAGTCTGCAACAGAGCCACAGGTGTTAAGGGTCTGCATGCCAGGTGCACATCAGAGCAGCACCTGAGCATCAGGGGTTTGCATTTTGGACAAATATTCCTCTGTGATGAGTGACTCCTTTCTCCCAAGATCTTTATCTCAATCTGAGTACATTCATTGAGTTCTCTTGTTCCTCTGGGACAAAAAATTGCTCCATGCTCAAAAGGCATGAGGAGAAAAACCTTTGAGTGTACTTGAAAGAAAAACTTCTCAAGACAAAGGGAGATTTGATTCAGGCAAACTTATATCCCGTTAAGACACAAATATTTAAGTCATCACGGGGTTATCTCTGGGAAGAGTCTCACCTGTCAAACAGGTGGTGTCCAAGCTGCAGACTGAATGCACCCTCAGAGACCAAAGGCAATCTTTTCCAGGTCTTCAACAAGGAGGACTTTTCATAAAGAGTGGTTGTGGTGCAGCTTCACCTGCCCCTTGCTGATCCATTTCTCTGCTGCTTGCCATGCTGCTCATCAAAACTCGCCTGGCAGGGGCATGAATTTCCCATCTGCACTCATTTCACAGTGGGCAACTGAGATGCCTCCAACTTCCAAGGAATGCAGGTGATCCCTTCATGAAGAAGCTACAGGTTATTGTCCCTGTCAAACCCTCTGGAAGCAGCAGCACTGAGTTATAACTGTAAATCAGGTCTTTCAAAACAGGATACACTAGGCATAAGGCTTTGCTGTGGCAGGGAAACCAAGGAAATTACTGTATAAGATCACTATAAACATGAGATCTGCTCTAGGGGCAGCTGTGAGTCCAATGAAGTCTGGATACCATCCCCAAACCATCTTATATTAAAGCAGCACTAGCAAAATAGGATTTTTATTATTGAGAATCTCCTGTCCTCACTGGCTCCCAGAGAAGCACAAGGATACTGAGATGCACAATGGTAAGAGAGGAATCCTGTACAAATTCAGAAATGGATCCCAAATTCCAGTCAATGTTCCTTCCTGTAAGTTGCTCAGTTTGTACTGCTATATAGGTGGTCAAACATTTATTCATTGAGAGCCACTAAAAATTCTGAAAAGACATTCAGCTTTGAAATAAAACACATAACTCCCACAGTAATTCAAAGTGTAAAAACTAACGGTGAACATTTGTACTATAGCTGAAGGAATATTTAACTGGACTACCATAAATTCCTAAGTGGACTTCAATTTAGGATTTCTTATGTTTTCCCCCATTGTTTCAAAAAGGAAAACATTCCCATTACCTTAAATTAACATTTTAAATTTTTTTTTGTTGTATCTTAAACAAGAAAAATCAATTGAAAGCAAGCAGAGCAAAAGAAGCTCTCTACAAGGACAAAAAAAAAAATCACTAGAAGAAATCAGCTATGCTCGGATGAGTGGCAATAACCCACATTAATTTGTTCCATATATTTTGCATTGACCTTATTATCCAATACATCATTTAAAACAAGTTTAGAATTACCTTACGTTTAAATTAGGTATTGATTCTCTTTTGTCACACCTGAAGTTTTCCTATTTCCAAAGGGATTAGCATTATACCTTTAATAAACATCGAGGTTCAGGGCTGGTTTACTTATTCATAGAAATGTGAGATGAATGCAAAAATTAATACCCAAAATCTCTACACAGCATGAAGTCTCAAATGTTGATAATAGCATGCAGGCACACAAGCACTTTGGGTATAAAATTTCATTTAAAAACCCAAAGGCTATTAAAAATGAAAGACTTTGAAACAACAGATCGTATACAAGAAAATAACCAAGTACTTAACACAAGTGTAACTTTGAAGCCTGTGGATTTGCTACCATACCTTTCACAAACATCTACAATAGCTGTAATGTTGAAAATCTAAGTCAATGACTTTTCTGTGCAGGGGAAAAACCCACCAAAAAACCCCAAAAGAAACAACCCTCCTAAAAGATGGCAGCTGACTTGTCAAAGCACCTGGGCTAAAATACTGCATTGTTTATAGTCCCTGTTTGTCATATAGGATACACACAAGCTATATAACTTCTGAATAAATCATGTCTTAGAAGGTATCATTTTGAAGTAAATAGTTATTTATGGAAATCAGTAAATTAGTAATGAAGGATTAAGCTAGGCAGTTATGCACAGAATAAAAGGAAATTTATTTTATAGCTAAAACAGAGCATGCTCTCCCTCTCCCCCCATCACGCAGATGCTTAAATTATTTTATGGCTTTTTATTTTTATGAGCAAGAGTCTGGAACAAAAAATAGGCAGCTAGCATTGCATTTAAATACAGAATAAAAATTCTTGTAATGTCCTGAGAAAAACTGCACTTTGTTTTTTTAGCAGAGCACACTCTACACCTGCTGGCTTTGACTTCAGCATAAATCTGAATCTTCAGAGACAAGATCAGATTTAACGCCTCACATTATTTCAACTCCTATAAATACAATTTTTTAAAAGTTCAAATACTTTACCTTGGTAAGACAAAAGTTCTTTCACATCAAAGCAACCAAGGCAGTAATAGAAATTAGCCGTGGTACCTCCCACACTCTGATGACTAAAGGTCATGCTTTACCTTTTCATGTTACAATATAACCGTAATCAGTCAGAAAAAGAGGATTCCATTTCAGAGTAACTCTTTATTGCAGTAGTGATTATACATTGGCTCTCAGCAGTATTGTTTTACTACATCTGTATTGAATGTATCATCTCATACTGTTTCCAGTGCAAGGAATACCATATTTTCTGGTTTTACTGACAATTTCTACTTACTCATTGGGGAGTAAGAAATTTTCTTTTACACATTCAGTTATGTTTTAGTTGCAGAAAAGAGCAGACATTACCATAATGATTTCTCACTAAGCAGAATGCTTACTTTTATTTCTACCTTTATTTATTTAAGTGCAATGAACAATTATTGCAGACTGACTGCAGAACATTCGCTTGAGGTCTGAGCCATCTGAGTTGTCTGGAGAGGTTCACAACACAGGAACCTCAAAAACTCAAGCTGTTTAAATATGTTTTCCTTCTCTTTTTAAAAGTTAGGACATCTTTTGGTGTGAGAAAATAATATATATATATATATGAGAAAATCCCAATCTTTTGGCTCAGTTTTTAGAACTGGTCTGATAAATTAATGGAAAAGACAGACTGAGTGTCTTCAGAGTACAATTAATAGGACAAAAAAGAGTAAAGATAAAACAGAGTGAAGGGTTTACCAGTTTCAAGACAATTGCCCTGCTCTTTTCCCAAAACCAACACAGCAAGGAAAAAAACATTGAAATGTTTCTCAATCCCTTTCAAAATTTTATAACAGAGGAATACACTTGAATAACTATCTTCTTTTGAAATGCGTGTATATAAAACAAATTCGTGACCAACAAGGATTACATCACACCCAGTAGGAAACAGAAACATCACTTTTCCAGACATCTCTACTATTTTGAAATGTTGTGATCTGTAGTCCTTATTTATTTATAATTCATTTGCACTTGATTATTAATGGCCATTGATGATAAAGGCAATGAACTATATTAACCTTTTATCCCTGTAGAGCCAAGAAACCCATGGGGAAATTTATATATCCCATAAATCCCATACATAAAAAAGAGGTAAATAAACTAGAACAGACACCCTAAAAACTGTAGGAATGAAAACAAACAAGCTCATGTCATGATTTTCTGGGCTTATTCTAAAATTTCAATGCTCGCCTCAAAAACTGGTCTATTCCAAAAGCAGAAAGCCCTCTCCTCAAACACCCACAGGACAGGCATCAATCATTCCCTGTCAGAGAAAGGTTTTCTCGATGGCATTGTTGTTCAGCCCTTACCTATCTTTATTATGAGTTTGAAAAAGAAAGAGACCAACATTTCTTACCCTATGAAAGTGCAAGATAGACACCAAATTAGACACCATTTTATTACATAAAGCTTTCTAGTCTCATTTTTGAAGGTGTATCTGTCCACTTAAACATTTCCCTATTTCTCAAACACAAATTATCAAACTCAAGGTAAAGTCAGAAATTGGCCTCTGAGGAATGTGATGCAAGAAATTATTCAGCTATTGCTTTGAAATTTAAATGTGCTCTGCCTCATGTGATATAGGTAGAATGCAAGAAATATTATCGACATTAATTTGACATAATCAAAAATCACTTAAACACAGAACACAGAATTGTGGTAGAATTTTTCAGCTATTCAAACTGACAGCACTGTTACCTCTTAAGCTCTTTAATCTCTCATTTTTTTCCCAAGATTTCTCACGAAATAAAGACAGACTCATTTTATGTCTACAGTGATACTGGACTTTATAACAAAAAGCCAATGGCTTACGATACTACTATATCTACTTTGTTTTTAAAGGAAAAATCACAGCTATAGGCAGATGACTATAAACCTTTAATCTCCTCTATACTTACCATGATTGTTCTTGTTGTATGGCTGGATGATTCTGGAAAATAAAAGAACCACAGTGTATTAGAAAGTTCTCTTTATCCACAAAATATATGTTCTGATGCTCACCCTGAAGGCTAAGATGCTACTGCTCAGCTACAACAATGAACATATCAAAAATGCAGAGACTGGAAAGATTTCTCATGCAATGAGCATGAGACTCATCATTGGTCCTGAATATATATGGCATGCTGTAATATGCTGTTAACTGCACTTGTTCTCTTTGCTTAATTATCCTCTTCTGCAAGAAAATATAAAAATGGAACTAATTCATAATTCATGTTTGAAAGAGTGAGGGTTTTTTTTCATTTTGCTTTTAACATATGGCATCATGAAGGATTAGCTCTGCAGACAAAAATACAGATAGTATCAACGTAATACCATTACTGTTCTCATTTAAAAAAAAGTTTTATAGAACTAAACAACCCTTTTTCTGAGAATTTTGAGGTGGGTGTTCAGTTTGAAACTGACAAAAACTTATTCAGAAATGCAACATGCAGAAAAGTTAACTATTCTCTCCTATATGATAAATCAGGAGTCAGACAACTGAGCTCATGGTTATATTTATACAAATTGCAGAGCAGTCACTACCAGGCCAATAATTAACATAGATTTCACCCTACTGTTTAATACAGATTAATTTTGCTTTTTTATTTCCCCAAGAACAGAAATCACACTCTCTTTGGCTTTAAAACTTTACAGTTCACATATTAGAGACTTTGTTCTTTTTCAAAGCAGTGCAACTTCAGTAACAAAATATAAACAGTTAAGAAACCTGCAAGAAAACTCACTGCTGGTCTATAAGATGCAAGATGATACTACCAGAAGTCTCACAGACTTGCCCAAAAACTTGAATAGGATACCTTGTCGGCTATAGAGAGTTCTTAAGGAAGGGACATTCATCAAAACTACATGTTTTTATAAAAAGTGTACAATTCTGAATGAATTGAATCAGCAGTCTCAGTTCTGCAAGCGAGATAAATGCTAAAAAATTACTTTTCTTTATTTTTTTTTATTCTTGTCTTGGATCCAAATTGCAACTTACAGGGTTTCCAACTAGTATCACTTACACAAAGAATACTTGAGGGATTTCATTATTGTTAAAAATAGTATTAAAGAGATTAAAAGGACACGAGAACAGCTGTATATCTCTTAAAAAAAAAAAGGTAATCACACTCTTAAACTGACATTTCCCCTTCATTTTGAGGAGTCACCTTAACCAGTCTGAAGGTATAGTTCAATCACTTATAGAAAAAATGGTAAGCCATTTTAAACATCTCTATTTATAAACCTCAACATTCAACAGAAATTCCAGTATTGAGTTTACATTTACATTTGTACAAGTCATCATCCTTAATCAATTTTAAATAAGAAATATTTTTATCACTAAGGCCACATTGACAGAGGTACTATAATTTGAATACCTACCTAAAGCCAGCAATATCTTAGTTGTGAGCTCCTCTACCAGCCCTCTTTTCCTCTCTTTTTTCACAGAAAAATTATCATACATAAAAATACATTTAGGTCACCAGTCCTCCAGGCAATTTTTAAACTGGTAGTATAAGAACTAAATATTGTGACAGTCTACTGCTTCCTGATACTTGAACATATTTGGAACTCTTATAGAGTAAGAGAAGATCATAGTAGAGTGAAGAACTCTGTAATCTCTTAAATTTTTATCTTCACAGTAAAGTAACTTCTGTTATGAAAATATTTTTTTTGACACCCCAGTAAAATAAAATATCAGGACCTGAATATTCCTGATAATACACAGAGAGTGCATTAATGAAATAATGAATAATTGAGATGAAGATTCATTCCATTTATAAGCATAAATACACAGGAAAAAAATCCCAACCACCTTATCTCCAAGGGCACAATACTTCCTGAAGAATCCTGAACTTAGGCAGAATTATCCACAAAGTTAAACACAAAGAATGGGGCTTCTTGTCTCTTGAAACACAGAAGAGATATATTACAGAGCACTTGCAGTCACTCTCAAAATGATCAAAGCTGACAAACAAAAATTGGTATTTTTTATGCTGAGATACTTGAAACCTTCCCTCTTACTCAGAGGTGCTGTGCTTTTGGCATAGCTCTACATGCCAAATCTATAAAAACTGTGCTTAGCCATGATTGTCCCAAAATATGCAGACACGCTCTCACTCAGTTGTCTGTGAAACTGAGAAGATCTCTCTAAAATGAGCTGAGGAACAACTAAATTTTCCTGGAAATTGTTAAACAGTGTGTTTTTGAAAAGAACCTGACAGACGCTGTTAATGCAGTGCCAGCAGCTGTTAACTGCAGGATATTACCATATTGATAACCTAATAATAAAAGCCAGCCAAGAAGTGAAAAATTATATATTTGTAAATTATCCCTGTTATATCAGGCAATAGAATCAATCTCTTTTTTTGCATGTATTTTTCTTGCTGTAGATACTGAAGTATCATATAAGTTGCCAAACATCAGAGACTTGAGTATATCCATAAATACAAAGGTAGGAAAAGAACTGTTTAATAAGTAGATATAGTCAAAAGATTCTAGGCTCTTTCAAAGACTACTAATTAAGGTGCCACTGTTGCACAATTTAAACTCTTATATGCCATGATACACAAATATTCTTTAAGACTTTAGAACTGAGGAGACACCAGTTTCTTCCAGAAAATAATTACACCCTGACTTGGCAGGTTCTGAAAAACACTTATGCATGGACACACCAGCCAATTTTGTGGAAAACTTTTAACTAAGGCAACTAAGGAAGAAAGCCCTTGCTTAAAAAGGCAGTCACACAGCATTAGAAACCTTTACAAAGAGTCTGCACATCAATGCAAACTCCAGTGCAGCATAAGGGCATCACAGATTATTTAAAAACCACAAAATCCTTGGTGTTGAACAGAACAGAAAACAAAACTTTGGATTTTCATTTTTAATGAGATGCCATCAGGAATTGATTATAATCTGGCTTGAAATTTAGTGAAACTGGCACCAGTGGACATCTGGTTTATAAGTGAGTTCTTACTGCAAAGGATTTCATGCAAGACAGTGATCTGTACTTGCACCACTCCAGTAGGAAGGGAACTCCAGGATGGAGACTGATTCTCCCCCTAAGGCAAATGAAGTGCCAGGGAAGGGAATTGCTCCATTTTAGGTGAAGTGGCCAGATATCATCACCACTAACAAGGGTTTATAGTGCTGTGATGTGGGGGAATTTCAGTAAATGCAGCTTCAGTGCTGACAAGACGTTTATAAGTTTATTATTGTGGAGAAATTGATGCACCAACAGCAGGAACTGCCTAAGATGCTTCTGTGCCCTTTCTACAACATATTTATTTGAGCTCAAATAGAAATGAGTAAGCAGTAGAAGACATTTCCTCACATCAGAATGTGCTTTAACAACCACATTGATCAATCAAGCGTTTCTCCGTTTCCAGGCAGTAGGACACCATAAAATTTCCCACTGTAAAACCATTTAAGACTAAATCAGAAGAAGTGCACTGCTTAGGGATGATGTCAGCCACATAATTATTTCAAGTTTACATATTATTTCCCAGCAACATGTTATTTTTTACCATACATCAGAACCCTTTTCCAGCTGTTCATATGTAATTTGTATGTGTGATATTCTTTATTTCTGCAGATAGAAAACTGAATTACCTGATATTTCTCTTTTTTATGTAATGGGATCATTGACAATACTAATGGGTAAAATATTAAAACTTCTAAAACTTCCAGAATAAGTATGTTTGAAGACAATGTGATTTTGACAGGTGGAAAATAAAGGCAGACTGGCAATAGCAGAGCTGTTTAATCCTAACAACATCTCAGCTTATGATGGTGCATAAGACTTTAAAGGTTAATTTCAGCCAGGATGGACCACTTCATGAAAAGATCTGAGGAAGGAACACTGCTTCATTACTTTTCCTCCATTTGGGTTATGAATGTTTTGAGTAACCAAACATAATTGGTTTTTTCCTCCCAGTTTGCAGCAACTGAACAAGTGACATTTTTAATTCAAAAGTATTATTAAGAATAAATAAATACATATGTCTGATACTAAGAATGATTTTTGAGGATGTCCACTAGTCTCCCAAGACAGAAACGTTAAACATTGGAGAAAGAATATACACATGAAAAAAATCAAACAAAACAAAACAACCCACACAAAATTATCACAGACCAGACACAGGATCTTTCCAGTTCCACTTTGTGAAGGTGCCTTCCCTATTGCATTTATGTACTAAAATTGTTAAGAACTATTGCTCTGCAATCACAGCTTACAAAAAATAATCAGCATACTTGACAGTAATCACACACAGAAGCACTTTGAGTATGAACTCCAGATCTTGAATGCAGAACACAATTCAGGAGGCAATATGCTGCTAATCCTGTTATCAAACAGACAGGATTCTCTTTCTGCAACTGTAATTCTTTAAAATAATACTAGGGGAAACTAGTGATTCTAGGAATTAAGCTCTGGCTGTTTTGTGGTTTCAGTGTTAACTTAATTGTTGTGTTAATTGTGTTGTTTGCTGCTTGAAGAGCTGATTCACTCTGCCAATTAGAAAAGCCGAGGCTACTGCAGTTTCATGTCTACACAATACCTGTATATTAAAACAAGAAACACTGATTCAACAGCAGAAATGGGGCACTTTACCATGGAGTGCCCTTTCCCCCTCCTGGGGTCTCATATGCCCTCTCTTTCTGATCCCTACTGGCACCAGTGTAACTAGAATCATGTGCTGCACTGATGAGTTCAGGGATGCAACACACTGATTTTTCATAAGCATCCATTTCCTTGGCACAACAAAAACAAAGTGATCTATGGCACACTCCAAGTAGTGCTTTAAAGCATGAATGCGACTCTAGATTTGTGTTTTTCTTGTGAATCAATTGTAGGCAAAGAAGCCTTGCAAAACCAAAGATATATTTTTGAAAGAAAGAAATAAAAGCAGAAGGAATTAATAATAGTCCCTTATTCAATTTCTAATGTAATTTCACCCTCAGAAATAATTTACATTTCTCAACATTCAGTAAATTTGAGCATTTCAGTTGAATGGAAATTGTATTTTGACTTTGGCATAACAAAAGTGATCGCTGTCTGTATTTTTAAAAATACACAACATGCTTAGGAATGGTTCTTTCTCAGAGGAAATCCAAGGAAATCTGGGTTTGCAGAAATGCTTTTGCTCCTCCCAAGCACTCCTGTGGCCAAATTACACTGCTTACTTCTTCTCACTGAAAGACACCTTGCAGATTAAGCAGTCATCAGACAGAGAATGGAAGACTGCCCTTTTATTTGTAGTCAAAGGAGCTCAAATACCTGGAAGATAGCTTGGAAGATAATGTAAATTCAATGTACATGTTTATCATTGTGCGATAATAAATAATTTTCTCAATTTTAAGTAGTTCTAGCGGGAAAAGATATTTCTCTTCTATTTTTTTTTTTGACAAAAATATTTTGCACCTACTTGGTTATTTTTCATGTTAAGTCACAATATCATTTGCATCACTGGGTTTGGAGAAATGAAGACCAAAGAGGGAAGTGGGGAATCATCAACTCACTGTTTCATAAAAAAAATTAAATAGGCAAAAAAAAATTACTCGATTCATGCAAACATGAGATGCAGAAGCTTAGTTCTACACATGATTGACAATGTCAGCAGTAACATCCTGGGGTAATTAAGGCCTGTGTCACTTTCCAGGCACATTATTTGGGCTCTGGAAGTTGTCAGTAGTTCATCATCTTCAGTATCATCATTCGTACCTCTGCAAAAACAAGTGAATTTACTGACCACAGAAATGTAAACTTTGGAGCATTTTAGTTTCCTAATAAATATTTAAAATTATTGGTTCCAACCGCACAATGAAAATAGAGAGAAATTGGCTACTCTTGTGCAAGCTGCAAAATTTAAATGTAAAAAGATTGTTAGGTCAATCTCTTGAGGGTCAGAGATGGTCTTAATGACTTTGTATAGAAAGGCAGGGCTAAGCTCTTAAGTATTTTCTATAATGCTATAAGCATAAAAGCAATATATTTCAGGAAGTAACTAAGAGCCATAAACACCTGCATATTCCTTTGTTCTCCAGTAAATGACAGTAGCACAACATCATTTTTTTCCTGAGAGATCTATTTTCCACATTCACATTTCCATCAATACCAGTGCACACATTCGACTGAGAAATCTGTAGCTGAATATTTTAAAGCGTTTTCTGGCTATACCAAAAACCAAAGCTAGAACACACATGTCCTAAGCAAACTTCAGAGGGGAAACTGACTGTGCAGCAGTATATAGCTTTTGTCTCTCACTTTTGGGAAGAGCCAGTATACACAATCCAGCATTAATCATACCTTGTGTTTTAGCATGGAAGAAATGGCAAAATTTCACATAGCAGCTTGTTTGCCACAACTCGTTTCTTCTCTTTCAGGTGGAAATCACAGGAATGTTAAGTGAGGTTTATAAAAAATTTTGGTAGGTTTAGAGTTTATTAATGCATAAGGGAAACTTTAGGGTTTTCTTTTTTAAAGTAACAGAGGAGTAGATGTTTTTTGGTGTGCAATCCATGTTGCTCCTCTGCCACCATAGCAGAACATCTCTGTCTCTACCAAAACACAGTATTGTGATAACAACAATCAGGCATCTTTGAAAAGAAACAACTCACTCACTCACTGCTGAACAATTGCATCCTAGAGTGAAACCTTCCCTTTAATGTACTTTCTCATAGTGTTATGTGAGCTTAAATATAATGAAGCATGTATTACAATTAATTTCTCTGTTTCAAGAAAATTTGGGACAAGAAAGGTTTTAGTCTCCCTGTGTATCAGTCTGGCTGCTTATGTTCAGGTATCTGTCATAAATTCCCCATGAAAAAATAGGAGTGAAAACTAAGCCTTTCTACCTTGCTCATTTCCTGAATATCCAATAGTATCAGTCACAAGCATGGAGAGAAGGATTGATCAAAACAGTATTTAAAAGTGAAGGTACATCTTTTTAAGGTCTTTCTCCATTTTCCAATTTCTCTTGTCACCTTCTCATCCTGCTAGGGCAGAGATGTGTGGGTTCCTAGGAAAACAGACCCCAAAATTGTTGCCTCATTCCTAGATAATTCATGTATCTGCTGCACACTTCAGTATATTCCAGAACAGAAATTTGACAGTTGAAAGAATCCTCTTGAAGGCAGTTGGACATCTCAGACTGAAATACAGCACTAAAGGTATGGCAGGGAAGAGAGGAGGACGATCAGGGCTGTTGATTCAATTTCTTCAGCTATGAAAAGCTGGTTCTTTTATTTTTGCCCACAACATGAAAATGGTACCAACAGGCACAGACAGATTTCTGTATCTCATTAGCAACACTAATGGCTTGGACATCCTGTGGATATTCTGGTTCTCATGCATGAAAGGTAAGGAAATGCATGCCAGATGACAGAGATTATTCCTGTGTAAAAAACCTCTACCTGATGTTTCCAAATATTATAAGCAAAATTATCATTACTCACCCTGCCAAAACAATAGGCTGACGTGAAATTTGACTACTTGGACGCATCATTGCTCAGAGTTAAGCAGCTTGTGGGAGAAAGTAATTGCTTGGAATGATTTCAGACACTGTAATTTAAAGATCATATTCAAAATATCTAAAGCACTTTACAGTCACACCTAAATCTTCCCATCATCAACTCCAGTAACAAAATTGGATACATGTAACCTTCTGCAACATCGTGATTTTCTGAAGATGGAATTTTCCCACTTGAAAGAGGCCATCTTCACAGCAGAGAACCACTTAAATATCTTATGCTGACTTTAATTTCAGCAGCATTTGAAATGCTGCATCTCAGAGTAGTTAAAAGCTCCAGCATGTATATTACACAAAAACGTCTCAAAGTACTGTGATTTTTTCCAGAACAGCAAAATGCCAGTTCACTGGGATTTTTGATACATCTTAGAGAATGCAGGATTTGCTGTTGTTTGAAAATAAAAAATACTTTTCTAAGACCATGCAGTGAAAGTATTCCTCCTGATAAGGGACACAAAAGTCTACAAGATCCTCTCTCTAGCTACAGTACACAGTGCTTAAGCAGAGCAATTTCACTCATGTCCATGACTGACAATAACAAGATATCAGGGCACAACATCCCCATTAAGAAAAGATAAATGAGCTCCCTCATTATTCTCAACAATGATCAGGCAAAATCAGTCCAAAATGCCAAATTCCCTCACCCCTATAAATTGCACCAGACCTTTTCTGGTGGTGCATCCATGGAAAACTGAAAGGGAATCCTGTGCTGCATTGGCTAAAAGCAAAACTCAGTGTAAGACTTGTACAAGAAACGGTAATCATATTCTTGTTTATTACCCTTAAAAGCATTTAACTAAATATTAATGACATTTCTCATAATCTTCCCCCACTTCCCCAAAGAGGCATAAACAAGTGTAATTTACATAATGTACTGCTATATTCAAAGCAAATAATTATGAATTTGTTTAAAAAGAAATTCTGCCAAAATAAGGCACTCATCTGAGCAGTAAGATTGACTTAAATTATGCTAATCTAAATATATATTTGCACAAGCCTAAGCAACATTTATTTGAATGCTGTGAAATATTGAATATCTTAAGTAAACATATTTATGTGGTCTTCCCACAACAAACACCTAATACTGCTGGAAAAAAAAGTAAACTTGAAAATGCAGACATATCCATGTCAATAATATTAAGATTATGAAAAGAGCAAATGAGATTTATTATAAGTCTCATGCTCCTTTTTGTTTGCTCATTTCACCAAATCGTGCACTGAAATAAAAAATCTGTCATCATCTCCATATCAGGCTTTCTGGACACTGTTAATTGATACAACACAATCAAACCTGCAGCAATCAATAGTATTTTGGAACCAAAAAAGCTTTTTAGTGTATTTATAGTAACACAAAAACTCTGGAGGCTGGCAAAAGCTTTCACTGCACAAGTAGTACAGTGTGGTCAGGGAAATAACACAGAAATCACCACTTCCCAAGTTGATCTGGTACTGAAGAGAAGCTGGATAAAACACAAGCAAAAAAAATATATATATTTTATATTTACCAATAACCTGAGAAGGAAGTAAATGGTAAATATTGAAGGTAATCACTCTTAAGTCAGGAGAAATGGAATCTGTGCTGTTGAGTATCATTACTACTGGTGCGTTACTTTTTCATTGCATTTTATTTACACTTTCTCACATTTTAATTTAAAAGAGTGGCAAGAATAATAACCCAAATAGCCATTTAATACTAAGATAGTCATTTTTGCAATAAAAAAATACAATTTAACTTATTTAGGATATATGCTTTCCAGTATGTTGTTTTCACAGAAAACAGATAAGTAGAAATATCTCCTAAAGCAATGACTTGCAGTTCTCAATACCAATTTTTCAAATTAGATGTTATTTTGTGTAAGTTGTCTTAACAGAGCTGACTGTTTGATACACACTAATTAGTGTAGCTAATGACTCGTTTTACACGCTCTTTACTTTGAGGAGAACATCCATACTAAGTAGAAGAAAAATTTTACAGCTTTCCAAGCATGCCTCCTTACAGAGACATGAGGAGGGGCTTAACCATAATAATTACCTTGAACTTACTGCTACAGCCTTCTCTGCTGGAGAAACATGCAGGTTGCAGCAAGATGGGGGTCAGTCTTTTCTCACAGATAAAAAGTGATAGGTCAAGAGGAAATAGCTTCAATGGATGCCAGGGAAGGTTTAGGTTGGATATTAGGGAAAACTACTTCACTAAAAGCCTTGTCAAGCACTGGAACAGTCTGCCCAGGGAAGGGGTTGAGTCACCCTCCCTGGAGGGATTTAACACTTGTGGCATGTAGGGTTTAGTGTGGGCTTAGCAGTGCTGAGTTGAGGGTTGGACTTGATCTTTGAGGTCTTTTCCTACTGAAAGCACTCTATGATCATCTTTACAGCCAGGGGAAAGTAACTCATTACTCAGAGCTTACATGGAGAGTCCAGTCTAATGGCCAGCATTGGTGGAGGGGGAAGTCTTTGTACATTCTCACGCAGCAACCACTAAATGATCCATGCAGAACTCCACCTTCAAAGGCTGTGGAAATGCAGCATTTATGGCTCAGCCTACTAATGCAGCTATCATATTTTCTTCCAACTGCACGTCCCATGGTGTCACCTTGATCCCCCAAAGAGCCTGTGTTGCCATGAATGTTTGTCTGTGGTGTAATAGCTGCATGCTGAGCAGAAATGCAAGCAATCTTCTCTTCTGTGTATTCTCAATAACCACTTCTTGTCAAAGGACGTCATGATTCCTATCTAGGTGTTATTAAATGTACAGTAGGTGTTTTCACTGCAGCATACAAGTAGTGTTTGCAATGGCAGAAAAACACGATTATGGGGAAGATGATGGATAATGAATCAAGTTTTTCTCCCTTTATTTGGAACACTATTTCTATGAGCTTGTCTGAAAGGCAATTCTTCTCCTTTCCACCTTGACCTATTCTGTGAAGCATGAAAGCAGACAGACACCTCTTTTGTGAACATCATCTCCTGAACAGTCAATTTAAGAGCCCAACGTCTGACAGATTTCTACCCTCAATAACCTTATTCAAATACAGGATAAATAAGCTAATGGCTTACAGAAGTCATATCTCACAAAGAGATATCAGGAATGCATGCATGCATTTTCTTTTAGTGTAAACATTATATCCTGCTCGATTCTCCTGTTATTTGGACAAGGTAAAACTGTTTATGGTTAGAGTTGAGGAATCTTGCTGTTTGGTAAAGAAAAAAAAACATCAATAATGCACAGTCACTTTTCAGGCTGAAAAATGAAAATTATTTGAGAAAAGTTAGTCTTACCACAGTTTTCCATACTTTTTGTTGGGGTTTTTGGTGTGGATTTTTTTGTTGTCGTTGTTTTGTTTGCTTGTTTGTTTTCACACAGCTTCATTCCTGCTCTTACTTTGCACAAAGATGTTTTGAAGTGGCTGGGTACACCAGGCCTAAAAATCACCTCTGGCACTGCACAGTGTACAGAAAAAGCCTCTCCTGCACCTCTGTGTATGACACACCTTTTCTTTCTCCTCTGCAGGGACAGTGGCTTTCTAAGGTGTAACGCAAAAAAGCCAAAATAAAACATGCTGCATCTCTGTCTTCACCAAATTTGTTTTATTCTTTTCTTGTCCTTTTTTGGTTAATCAAGATCAGTAAGAAAAAGGGCAAATGGAGTTTTGGAAGAGAAAGCATTAATATATTCTTATCCAATGAATAAGCACCACCATTCATTGCACTGCTGCTACAAGCCATTCATACCTTACATTTTTCTAAGTCTGTACCCTCTCATTTAATGTTACCTCAGGTTCACAGAAAGTTTTGCAATTCAGAGAGTTAAAGAATATTTCTTTTATATTCCTTCACATACCATCAAGCCCATTATGATGGCTGTAGTTTCTTTTCCCCAAAATACTTAATGAAGAGTGATTGGAGGGTGCAAGCAGCCGTTTTGCACTTGGACTTTGAAGGCTTGGTGTTGACCTGATTACATTGGGTTTCACAGCAGGATGTATCTCTGTTTGAGACAAAAGAGAGAGAGAAATGATATCTACTTGATTTTAAAATAAATAAAACAACCTATTCCACATATGAAATTTACTTTTGATTTTCAGTGAAAAGAAAGTTCCTTCTGTACTTGTGTGTTTACAGGACCTTGAACAACATGAGTCCTCATACCCACAGGTTTCTTACTTACCTTCCAAGTAAGAAAAATATATTTCACTTTAGATTACCCAAGTTCAATTCCACAGAGCAGATATGTAAGGAATTGAGGCTGAAGAGCTAATAAATACAAAACAGTCCGAAATTGGTATGTTTATATTTTCCTACTCTTTTGAGGTTTGTATTGAAGCTACACACCCACAGGTTTTAGCAAGCAAATAAAAACATTTTACTGTAGTGAAACCACCTCAGTACCTCAAGCTATTCAGTATTTTCTGTCACAGTAACAAGCTTTAAGGGATCTTCCCACAACAAGTCACAAGGTGCAGGAGTCAGGGGCCAGACACTGTAGGGCTCTGCAGATAAAACTACCCCAAAACTGCAGTGCGAACACTTCCATACAGAGCCATTACTGGGGAGCTTCAAACATCCCAGAGTATATAGTATGTTTCATGGAGCAAGATTATTTTGGAGAAGGAGGAATAAGGAGGGTAAGAGGCAGCAAAGCACATCTGGCCAGGGTGCTTTTCACATTTCAGGGTGGCAGCTGCTGTGTTTGCCAGGAGCTGACACAGCTGCATGGAAATTTCTCAGTTATCTGCCAGATAGAAGTAGCAAATAGGAGCCTTGGCTGAGTCTGCTGGTCCCTCACTAGGAATTTGCTGAAGCAATTAATTAATTCCCATCACACATTTGGATTCAAAATGCCACCCCTGTGTCCAGCCTTGGATGGACCCAGACTTGTGTGGGAAGCCAGCTGCCCGAGGGCAGGTCCCTGTGACACAGTCACAGGTCATGAGGTGCTCACAGCCCAATTACCACAGCCCTCTGATGACCCCAGACAGCAGAAGAGGCTGAGAAGGTCAGGGCAGAGGGGCTGGGAGTCAGAGTAGCAGTCTGCTGCCCAAGGCAAGTGAGATCAGAACACAAAAATTAAGTACTTTCTCATTTGCAGCCCAAGTTTACACCTCCTGAAAAGTGCTTCTTATTTATCAAATGGAGCACAGAAACTGAGAAGATGCAAAATCTACAGCGAGACCAGGTATGCAAGGAGAAGCCTCTCCAGCCTCTGCCATCCATGGCTACCATTCAGGAGAAAGAGAAACCACTGCATAAAGTCAAAGGTCACTGCAGCAGCATGTTTTTCTTCCTTCAGGAATGCCCAAGGTCTGACATCCATGAGCTCATCTGCCCTACCTGGAGCTCCTGGTCTCACAGCCTTGGCCAGGCTGGACTGGAAGAGTGTGCCAAGAGGAGACAATGCCAACAGTTCTTACACTGGACAAGACTTTGCTTCATTGTTCACCACTGGTTTGGCTGGGCTTGCAATCACTCTCTCCAAGCATAAACACCCTCCCATGAGAAGCTTCAAGAAGGCCAGATCAGAAACAGTAGGGCACAGAAATACACAGGCAAGGATTAGAACAGCAGGGAAGGAACACAGAGGTAACCAATCACCTCAGGGCAGAGCTGTGGATTTGATGTCACCAAATTTCCCACCACTTAATTAGATGAGAGTTTTTCACTGCCATTCACTGCAGAATTCATCTGCTTTTCATACAGAAAAGATTTCATGGCATGTCCCATTTTCCTTGCTGTGGGGAACAAGAATCTCATATTTTGCTTTTTTACTAAAATGGGAACAGAGGCATGCTTAATGTTCTGAACATCAATGATTGCTAAGGCAAAACTCTAAACTGAAATAGAAACACTTGCACCATTTGCTGAAGGTAATTTAAATTTGCATTCTAAAATGTTCATTTAGCAATCTTTTCCAATTTTCTGAAGGAAATGGTAGATTTCCAGGGCTAACAACACAAAAATACTATTTTATTTGCCAAAGAGCTCAAGCAGCAACCACAATAATCCCAACAGTTGCATCAACATATGAGAACTCCTTCTCCTTTCATTTGCAACCTATAGGAGAGGCAATTTTATATTTTCAGGGTGAGCAAACAGTTGAAGAAGGATGCATTTCCATCCCTCAACTTGTATTTAGTTCAGAAGTCACTAATCCTCCATTAGTTTACCACAAAGGTTGTCTTTTCTCTTCCTGCAGTGGAGGAAGGTAGCAAAGCCAAGCTCTACATTTAAGTTCTACAAAGGAACTCAATTGAACAGCCAGGACCATTTCCCAATGGACTGAGTCCTTCCTGTGCAGACCTTCACATCTTACTTCACTCCTCCTCTACATACAGACTTGCTTCCAGTATTTTCATGCTTTAGATGAGCACTTTATTACCAGCTGTCTCATCACACCCAAGACGAGTAATGAGGCATTTCAGGGGTTTTGCCAATTATCCCATCATATAATTGTATTATGGAATAATAGTAATTAAAATCTTTTAATTCCTGATGCTCTTATCCTTGTACTATTGCCTAGAACTTCACTGAAAATCTTCTAGCCACCTGCACTTTGTTCTAACTCAGAGAATTGACTATAGCATTCAAATTATCCCATTACCCTTGTAACAAATGACCAGTCAGCCACATTCTGAAATTAAAAAAAAAAAAATAGGAGTAAGAGATAATGTTCCAAAAACATATTAGGAACCCATTTTATAGGACCAGATTTCAGCCTCAAGCAAGTAAATAACAATATTAAAAACTTCTCCCTTTTCAGCTGTGTCAGTAGGGTAAAAAAATAAAAAAACCCAAAGTAAACAAAGAGAAGCTGAAGTCTTCTACTGAATCACCTCAATAAATATTCTGGGGTTCCAGAGGGGTTTAGGCAGCTGCACCTTTCTCTCACCTCATCTCCTCAACATGTATCCCAGCTGGAGTGTTAGCCTGGTTTCCTCATAACTAGGAGTTAATATAGGACTTTAATTAGCCAGGGGTTCACCTTAGCAGCTTTGTTTTAGGGAGCACAGTGATGACTGATGGGAATACAAGGGATTAGCCTCAGCTCTTGAAACAGCAGGGCATAACTTTAATGTCTGTCTTACCTCACCTGTGGAACCTGCAGCCAAGATGCAGAACAGGAATAAAGGGAAGTGAAGACCCAAGATGTATAGGGCACTGAAATCCTCTCTGCCTTACCAGAAAGGTTGAAAATAGTGCCCTGACACACTGTTAATCACATGCTAATAAATATCTGTGAGAATAGCAAAGCATGAATATTAAAAGGAAAACAAATGTCTCCCATACAAGTTATGATAAGATATATAATACTAATTTTTATGAGAAAAATAATGCAAGATTTACTTATTTACTAAAACTGCAAAAATCCCAATAAACAAAAAAGATCACAAACAAACTAAACTAAAAAAAATTCCACCAAGCTACATGGCAAACAAAAAGCCATTTTATAGCCATCCCTATAAAGCTAATTCAGATGAATGTATTCAACTGCACTATATCCCCTTTAACACACATTATTTTCCTCAGCTGTAATGAGATATATTTATTTCCCATACAGTCAAATACCAAGCAGTCTCTACAGATACCTGGCATATCTTCTACCAGACCTTCATGTAAGTTCATAAAATGCTGTCTGACGGTGCTCATCCACTTACTCCCATTAAACCTACAGACTTAGACTCCCAGAGGGGTCAAGACAACTCCTCAAAGGTTACATAACACGGCACTAAAAACATGTGGTGTCTTCTAAGTTTACCCACGTTACCATTTCCTCTTTAGATGCACAGACAGGTCAGCTGGATGAACCATCCCCTGTCCAGCTTCCCCTCTCACAGCCACAACTCCCCCAAGTCAACCAAAGTACTCCTTTCAACACATATAACACACACAGCTGGGATGTCTGTAGGAAATTATCTCTGGCTTTTTTCTTAAACTTCAGGGCAGGAGGAAACAAAATTCAGTGAGAATGGCATAAATTTCTCATTACCCGCATTCTTGCAGTAAGTATTTTGATAAAATTGATGTCCTGGAGGAACAGTTGTAACTACATTAATAGCTGATTTCTATTTCAGTAAGGCAAGAGACTTACTGTTTACTTTGATCTGGTACAAAAAAACCCTCCTGGTGACTGAAATTACGAGCAAAACATCTAGACTGAGCTCTACACCCAGCTGTAGAGTTCACTTCTGTAGAACAGGATTAATACACTGCGGAATTATTCACTGCTTCTATGATCAACGGATTGATTTCTATATTCATTTGGGGATTAACAGCCTCTGGGTTACCACAGCTCTTATATGACTGTGCAAATATTTAATGGTTACTGATGGCTCCTTGCAAGGAATTACTATTACTAGAATTGTTCCTTCCCCCATTAGCTTATGGGTTCATTGTTCTCTTGGTTGTGAACTCAGTACATTTCATGGCACATTTGAAACTTAGGTCATCAAATTACAAGGCATGTGTCTTAGGGTGACTGAGGTCCCCTGCTTTTAAGTAAAAAGTAGTATTGCAATTGGATACAAAGGGCACAGTAGAGCAGCCCTCAGCATTCTGAGTATCTCCTCTTTGAGCAGTTATTCTGTTTATTTAGACAGCCAGACTATTTTTCTCATTCTAAATTACATCACATTTCACTCTGGCACTTTAAACCAGTATCAGGAGGACTTCTGCCTCTATTCTGCAAGTTCAACTATGCAGTTTTGCAACTCATAGTGGACCACCATTCTTGTTAATTTATCAACTTCAGAATTTTCTCTTGTTACTAAAAGCATCAATCTCTCTGTGCATGCCAGATTATGAAGCTTCAGTACACACTGAATGTTCCTTCGGTTTGTTATTTTCCAGAGGCAGATACGCACCTAAATACCCAATGATCCATGACAGTGGTTTTCTGGTGCTTTTTATCTTCAAAGGATTCCCAGCCAGTTCACAATGTCGATCTGCATCTGAGAATTTTAAAGATTAAAACTCAGTTTAAATATGTTACTATTATAAACAGATTTAGGACACACCAACCGTTTCCGACTTGCATTTTTAACACAAATTTCTTTTTTTCTTTTAGCCTGCATTTACGTTCTCCCTTTTTTCATCAATACTTCTAATCATGAATATTTAAAGGCAGGACATATCCTCATTCATGCAAGTGATGTTACAATTTTTTTTTTTAAGTTAATGTAAGTTTCAACACCAGTTAGATTGTAGTTTTTGCTTACAAAGTCTTTCTGGAGATAGTCAGCCAGGCAAATGAAACACGGATGAAAATATGAATATTAAAAGAAATGCAGGTTTTGCTGTTAAAATTATTTTTTGTTTTCTACAAGCTTCTCTGTCTCTAAATGGGGTAATACAGAGTTAAGGATTTTAAGCTGGGACTACTGATTCTTGTCATACACCTCTTCACTGTAAACTTTTCACTGAAATGCTCAGTTGTAACCAAATACTACAGAGCTCAAAGGTCTCAAAGATTGTAACTTTCCGCTAAGTACATGAAAACAAGTCCGGCACCTGCCTTAAATTTCCTGCTGCTACTGTGAACACACAAGCAGAGATTCCATCCACATGTCCCAAACACAAAGTGTTAACATAAAGAGGTTCATGCTTAGACAGTGAAGTCAGCCAACTTAAGGCAAAATTTGACAAGGCACTAAGTTTCAGTAAATAATTTCAAGACGACTGGAAATAGACCATCTCTTTTTTCTTTTGAATTATTCAGAATGATTGGGTTATCTGTCTTCCAAGAGCACAGAAAAGCCCCCATATAGAGCTCCCAGTATCCCTAGAATACAGGTATTCTGTTCTGGACAAAACCACATTCATACAGTGATTATATAGATCGGCAGCTCTCTCAAATGGAATAACTTCCCCTAATACCTACCTACAAGTTTTACAGAGGGGTCATATTATAAATGGGTTATAATTGCAACTCCTCCCTGTGTTTCACCAAACTCTTCATGTTTCTTTCATTCCAGCACATGAGGCAGAGTAAACAGTAACAGCAAGAGGATAAGACACCACGTAGAAGAATTTACAATCTCTTTATTTCTAATCTAGATCTGGGCAAAAATCATGAAGATTGTGAATGCACAGCAATGACTGGAATAAGTCTTTCAGATGTTCAAGAAGATGTTTTCAGTGCAGCAGACAAAGCACAGCTTACTTTAATAGACTAAGGAATCTACCTAATATTCTGGAAACACCAATGGGTTTCAAAGGTTCCAGAGCCCTAATGCTGAGTATATAAAGTACTTCATTATCTTTTCCTAATCACAAAACATACTGTGCTCAGGAAAAAAAAATCAAAAAATGCAAACCTGGTGCCTGAAATATTTTTAATATTGCAAAACACCTGAAGTATTTTAAGTGGTGGAGCAGAATGATGTGTCTCCACTGACTCCCTCAGTAAAATAAGCAGAGGCTACACGATATTTTACAGCTACTTGGAGAACAGCAAAGCATCGCCTAAGAAGTAATTAGCAAGAAAATTTTCCATCTATGTGTCTTCACTGTAAAATAGATATTGAATCATGGAGTGGTATTTATAAGCTGACTGGGAATACATATTGCAAGAAGAACACAATTTTCATGCTTGAGATAAAGCATGTTCATCAAAGGTGAGTGTTCCAAAGCACACATATCTATTGAAACAGTAAAGTATGTTTAACAGCAGCAAACTTTGATCCACAATAAGGTGCTCCCATAAAAAGTCTAATAAAGTTTACGATCTTTATGCAGAACACAGAGAAAAACACAGAAGCTGTATAGTGCATCATTCTCAAGGGTAAAACCAGAGAATGAAATTTGGGTAGGAAGTTATCAAAACTCCCAAAATTCAAAACAAGTCCTAAAATCACATATGATCTTTTATATGAATAGCAAAAATCTTAGTAAGATCAGTGAAATAGTGGAAGTTATGAGAAAAAAAAACATTTATAACAGGAAGGATTCTTGTATTTTTTAGTGTAGTTTTCAAACATAGCAAAAGCAGAAAGTGTGCTGATGTCTGTAGCAATAGATTATTAAGGTGTGAAGAAAATACACAAGAAAGATAAAGGCAGAGCAGGAAAGCCAAATGCATCCTTTGTATCACTGTTCATTGCAGAAGCACTTAAGGAAGCTCACTTCCAAAATACTTTTATGAGGAAAGTATGAGAACTGTGTCACACTGAAGTGTCCATAGGAAATATTTCAAAACAAACTGGTCAATCAGTAAAACCAAGTTACCAGGACCAGGTGGAATTCATCCAAACTGCTGAGCAGACAGGCTGCTGGTGTTCAATGAATGCTTAAATGGTCTTGGTTCAAGAGAACAAAAACAGGGCAAATGTGATAACATCCTTCAGTAAGTAGGTCTGCAGAGCAGTAAAAGGTTGCATTATTAATAGAGGCACATGGCTAAATTTGGAAACATCAAGGGAGCCAACAAAGACCTTGGAAAGGAAAACAAGTTTAATGTGTTCCCATTACTAATGTGTTCTCAGTGGTGTGTCCTTGCAGCAAGAAGGACGATGGCGTTGTGGGCCCCGTGAGTGCCCAGCAGTGCGGGGCAAGGAGCTCACCTCTCCCCTCAGGGAGGGAGCTCACCTCTCCCCTCCATCCATGGCAAACGACAGCCAGACCCCGTGTTCAGCCAGACTACTTCAGTGAGTGTGGGATCCCCACCACAGAGGAGATACAGCACACAGGAGCAGGGCCAGCTGATGGAGATTCACCAAGGTGATGGGATGTTCAATAGAGCACATACAGGGCCTAGGGAAGCTGGGCCTGGGCAGCCCTGAGGCGAGAAGGACAAGGGGACACTGAGCCAGAGCCTTCCCAGAGGAACACAGGGAGAGGACAACACGCTGTTCCTGTCTGTGGCAACAGTCAGGCTGGGAGACAGAGAAGTGTTAGATATAAGGATAAGATTATTTACTCTGAAGTTGATCAAACACTGGAGCAGGTGCCCAGAGAAGTCGTGCAGTCTCCATCCTCGGAGATACAAAAAGCTCATCTGGCTAAAAGGCCAATGAGCATGGGAACCTTATGCAAGAGGTGGGATTAGAGACCTCCAGGGTTCCTTCCTACTTACATGTCCTATAATCCAGTAACTGCCAGTCTCACAGGCCTGCCAGGATCCTCTGAGGGGACCATGACCTGTCCACATGCAGCTGAGCTGGCATCCAATTTGGCATTTTAGAGAGCTTTTACCAAACTGTGTCACCAAAGATCTCTGCTGTCCAGCTGTTACAGGGCAAAACAGGCTTTTTCAGGAATTAGCATCTTATTAAAATTAATTGTCTATGTAATCCCCAAATGATCTGTGCTGTTCAACATATAAAAGGGCAGGAAAAGAGGTGATTAGAGAGTTAAAATTTCCTGATGAGAGATTTCTGAGCATAATCAAAGCTAAAACTGATGGCAAAGGATAGGAGCAGCATCAAGCAATCCATGTAAATGAATTCTGAAGGGGTAAAATAACCTTAATATATAGATATAATGATGGCTCCTACACCATCACAAAGCAGAAGAGTATTCATGGAGTCAGCATCAACAGCTTTCTAAAAATACCTAGACAATACTAAAAAGAAATCAAAATCAGAATGTTAGAAATCATGATGATAGGAAAATAGAAAAGATGGCTTTGTAAAATTATGGGAAATCTGTATCTTGAAGGGCACATAATTTGGGGCATCATAACCCTAAAGAGGACACAGCACAACTAGAAAAATTCTAGGAAATAACATTACAAATCAGAGTGTTTAAAAAACACATTTTTTATGAGGCTTTAAAGCTGCCAGGCATGATGACTGATGTGGGCATTGCAGAGGTGAATGAAATCAGTAATGCCAAGTAAAAGATGATAACAAATGAGGCTGTACTTTTAAATATGAAAGTATTTTCTAATTATTTCCTTTTTAAAAAAATTAGATTTGTAGGTCTCTTAAGCTTAGTGACACTCTCATTAGCAAGTTGACATTCCATCATATCTCTGTCAAAATGCAGATCATCTAATGAATGTACTGTATTCCCTGAATTGTATTCTTCTTAGACACTCTGGAAAAAAATAATATACTGTCAATTATTTTGTTGGCTATTAAAATCTGGCACAAATTGTATTCAAAGATAACAACAGAGAAAATATTTTCATCCTAGATACACCTAAAAGCTCTTCCATAGCTACCAAAATCAAGGATCCAAAACATAATTTATGAACCAATACCCATAAATGTTACTCAATTCAGATGAATGAGTAGCTTTATGTCAGTAAAGTACAAACTTTACACTTACAAAGACAAATCAGTAACATTTTGCATATCCTACTGTTTTCCCTTGCCTTTGTTTCATCAAACTAGATCACTAGCAAGTACTATGTACCACATTTGTTAATAAATCCGAGGATTTAAAAATAATAAATTTTCATCATGATCAGTACGCCCATTTCCAGATAACTATACATATATTATATAGATAATACATTACCATGCACTGAAAACATTTTAACAATCATGCCTACACAGCCAGCATGTAGTTATCCAGATCTAAATTACTATAATTAATACATATATTTATAGTGATGAAGCTATATTCAAGCAATGGGGAAAAAAAATATCCCTCAAAAGCCTCCCTGTGCTGAAGCAATAATGTTTACAGACACATGGCTCACTGCCAGGCATTTATCAACCTGCCTGTGAGCTGCAAACAGATCCAGGCTCGTCAGTGACTGCTGAGAAGAATGCTCACTTTGCTTTTCTCTAATTAGGAGACCTTCCCCAAACAGGATGGTCTTGCTTAACTCTCTAAAAAATCATGCAATACATTCCAACTAAAAAGGAGGTAGTGCATGAGATTTCGACCACGAGAATTTCATCTTACCAAAGCAGTTCACCAATTCTAATTATTCCTCAAAAACCATCAGACAAGTTTATTGTCACCAACCACAGTGAGTCTATTAAGTTCAGGCAGAACAAAGTTTGAGCTTTCCATGATGGGCTGTGCTCCTAGCAGGAGGTGCTGTGCCTTCTCAACCTCCTGGTGTCCACCTCAAGATTGAACTGGGATGTAAATGCATCATCTCCACTACCTCCTGCTGGCATCTGAGCAGGGGCCATGCTACAGGCTTCATTAATGAGGAAAATCTAATTCTCTGCACTATCTGAAGGAATAAAGAACACAGAATAGGACCTTGCTTTCTGCCAGTGGATATAATGGGCTGAGAGAGAGGATGTGGGTGGACATTCAATAAGAGAAAATGCTCTGTTCAAAACCTCGTTTTCACCTCAAAGATGCTTGGGCCTTAGGTTGTCATTCCCAGAGGCTTTCATGCTCTTCCAAGACAGGAGAAGTACCTGCAGATGCATTCAGGTACACAGGTGGAATGCAAACACCAATTTATTTTATGACTGAGCTATGACACACTTGTTCAGACAGTCTTTCTCAGATCTGGGAATCAGTTTCATTTACAACTTGGCACTTCAAAATATTGCACAAGACTAAGCAGGCATAAAACCTGGTATGCAGCTGGGATAAATGCCCTACCAATCCTTCTGCCTTCAGACTTTATGGTTGCTGAGGGTTGTTATGGTGCCTAATGCAATATAGTTGGGAAATGCAGTTACATTTTCAAGAACTGGTTTGGCACACACAGTCAGCTGAGTCTGACAAAGCATCTAAGCAGCAAGTAGGTTCACATTTCAGCAAACCAACATGGAAAACAAATCCCAAATCAGTTCCTGGGCATTGTAAGCATCTCACGCCATATCACATCATGGGTGACCTGGTACTCTGGCCAGGTTATTAGTTAAGCATGACTGTAACATTTCTAAGACCAACACAGATATTCATCCAATACTGTAATTACTCAGTGGATCCAGCACAGGAAATCATCACTGCTAATTAAGGATCTTGTTTAAAAATCTAAAGATTATTTGCCTCAGGATAAGCTTAGAAAAGGATTCAGGGTATTCTCAGAAAAAGAGAGACTATTTAGTTATGACATTAAAATCTACAGAGTGCACTGAGAACAGGTCACCACAGGAATAAAACTACTAATTTTTTTTTTCTTTACTTTTTTGCCTTTACTAGAGTAAGAGTACAACAATGACAATGCAGGTAAGAGCACTCTAATGATTCCACAGAAAGAGAGACTGCCAGAAACAGAACATAAATTGTGGATATGTGCATGTGTACAAAGAAATGGGACTTAAATTAGTTGAGGTATAATTTGGTTTCCACCATTAGAACATTATTTTAATGCTGTGTTCAAAAACCAGTAACAATTGTGCCCTTTTTTTCCTCAACCTATGTTAGGTCTAATCAGGAAGCATCAGAATTCAAAAAGACAAAATCACAAGGTCCAAAATTTGCTTCAACCAAAAGGAATAATGAAAGACAGACACTACAGGGGAAAAAAGAAAAGTCTTTCTACTCTTGCCATTAAGCTGATGTGGAACTCTTTCACTCAAAGAAGCAAAGAGAAAACATTCACAGCACTGCCAGGCTGAAGCAAGAATGACTATTAGCTTAGCTTTTCACTCCTCTCTTTTAAGGTTGAACAAGTGCTAGAGTATGATGATTTACAGTTGGATTAACCTTTTTTCTTCTGTTTTTTTCTTCTCCTTAAACAAAAGTTTAATATTTTGATTTTTTTTTTTACTTCAGTGAGTGAGAAAAAACAGGTATATAGATAAAAATATATAAGGTTCAAGTGAACGTCTAAATTTTCCTCCATGATTCCGAAGAAGCATATATTTAAAGGTACAATACCTTTCTCTCAGAAAGTAACTTGTATTTTGGATTGAGGATCAAAAATATAATCCTAATCCACCCTTAGACATACTTCTTCCATGAAGAACAATCCATTTTATTCACACAGCCCATACACAGTTTCCTGAAATCTGAAAATTGTTCCTGACTTGCAGGACCAATTCTTCTTTAAAAGAAGAAAGAAAATGGCCAAAAGAACAACTAAAAAATTAGACAAGCACAATTAACAGAAATATTCAGCAACTTTTGGAGTACTGCAGAAGTAGGTGAAGAGTTTGCATATACGTAATGGCTGGTCTTAAAGTACATAAAGGGAAAATAATTACTCAAAATCAGATTTTAAGCCTCCATGGAGTAAATGTCTTATAAACAATGCAGACATCATCTGCATCCCAGATGAGTATGCTGGGAAAACATTTAGTTAATCTAGTGAACATGGTTATAAACCCCACATCTAATGATCTTAAAAGTTCTTTTCAATTCTAATACAATTGACAGTACAATGAGCCAGCAAGGCTCATCCTGGAATACCAAGCATTTGCTCCAAGAACTGTATATATGGAAGACTGAGAATCATAGCCAGAGAGTGTGAACAGTAAAGCAATGTGCCCAGTGCAGATACAAAAGCTGTTGAAATATTCAGTGACTTCGCAGCAGAATTTACACACATATGCAGGTGAAGAGACTTACTGTTGCTATCTACAAAAACTCATAACTTTTGTCATACTACTAGAAATTCATCAGGTCTTTATATTTTGGCTATAAAAAGAACAAGCATAATACAGAATTTTATTTAGAACTAAAATTTAAAACTGGAACAGAGAAAACCAACCCACTGCAACTATGATGTAATAATAAACGTGGCTATCCTCCCCCTCTGATTGTCACCGTGACATAGGACTGTATTGCACACCACATTTAAATCGTGATGAAACCCCAGCTCCTGATTCTTTGACCAACCCCACTGAAAAAAAAGTACAACATGTACAGATCTAGAGGTTCTGTTTGGCAAACAAATGAAAAAACAACAGAAAAGCCTACTAGGAAGAATGTATGTTGTGGCACTGATTTTCCCTTCCTGCCCCCCATTTTTGTGAATGTCAATTTTTGAAATGAGGTACTAGTTATCCCCTTTTAAATTAATTTGAAATGGTTTCACAGCCTAAGATCTGTTCAAGGCAACCAGACTTAACCCAATGTGTCGGTGATATGCCGGACAAACAAACAAAAAAAATAAAATGAAAAGCAAAAGCGTATAGACAAGAAATGTTTATTGAAAAAAGAAAATAAAATTAAAAGACAAAAAATGGGTGGGAAGCACGGCACACAGAACTAAGAATCAAAAAAACATCTTACATTCTGCCTTAATGGCAGCACAGTTAATAGGGACAAAGGGGCGTCGCGCTGCCTGCCGCAGCCGGAGGGTGTTTTTGCAGACCTGCCGGGCCAGCTTTGTCCAGCAGGTGGTGTGCAGGAAGAAAGCCTGACGTGTTTTCACCGCCGACTTGGGGCTGCCCGTGTTCCGCACCGGGGTGCCCTGCGTGGCCTGCCGGGACAGGTGGGTCCGCACGTGCGGTTCCTGCGGGAACGGACAAAGAGAGCGTCACACACAGCACTCAAACATCCCCAAGCTGGACAAACTCATCAGAATAAGCAAATAAAATGTCTAAGCATGTGGACTTGATATTTTCTGAGCCTGAGCTCCTCCCAAGGGAAACTTTTCAACAGTTTTCTTTTTCCCAAAACAACCTTGTGTAGACAATATTCCTTTCCCACAACAGGTGTTGTTTGTATTTCTGTTACTTAGCCAATGGGAGAGGTGTCAGTCCCATGGACCAATAACGTGCCTTCTTAGTGCAGAATGTTATGAAAGGGCTGAATGAATTGTAAATAAAGCTTCTGATTTCCACTGCCTTCTGACTGGAATCAAGCATCTTTATTTTGTGTACTATTGAGACATAAGCACAAAAAAACACGCCTATGTAGGGAGTTGTAAGCCACAGAGCAGACAACTCTATTGAGAATAGATATATAATGCCATCCTAAATGAGATATTGTATTGTGTATTTAACATTTCAGAGGTAATACACCATTTGACGGACAAAATGACGTTTGTACACCAAAAATGCAGGAAGCACGTGCTTGTTTATACAAGAAGTAGTCAAATAAAGATATGGCAAGGCCTGAGCATTGTATAGTTCTACTTAACACAGACAAAGGATTAATGAAGTGAGTTTTATAATACCAAAGTTGAATACATACATAAAAACCCACTCCATTACATAATCAAATCACAGCAGTCTCGTGAAAGCACCATGTTTTGTTCTAGAAAAGTTTGTCTATACAATCCTACCTCTGTAGGTTGGCTGGAAGACAGTTTATCTTCATCTGTCTGTGTGGGCATTTTCAGGCCACCGTATTTCTTCCAATAAATCCAGCAAGATGCACACAACCTACATTGCATATTAGGAGGGCCCCAAGAATACCATTGGTGAGACTGTGGAGCTAAAGAGGAGAAAGCAGCACAGGTGAACTGGTGTATGCTACATTCACTACAATAAATGCAAATACTGTTACAGATGACTATATATGGCCATAACACAGGGCAATATCAGAGCATTGTATGGATAAACATTTAAAATATTTGACACGAAAAGTAAGAACTTGAACTGTTTGTTGCTTTATTTTTTTACAAAAGCACCACAGAAGTCAACTCCATATGGCAATGCTTTTATAGTTAATTTCAAACCAGGGACTTTGTATTGCTGAGATTTTCTCCCAGAGGACTACTAGAAAAAAATCCCCAAACCCATTATTTCTAATCTCACCCTGGAAGACAGGCTTATTATGTTGGATTTTATATCTGCTCTCATATAACCTCTGTTGATGGCTGCTATTTCAAGAAGTCCAACAAAAATTATCAGAAACACACAAAATACTAGAAAGAAACAAAAATACTCCCCATGTTCCCCAACAACAACAGAGGGGGGAAAAGCCAAAACCATTCAAAGGAAAAAAAAAAAATAGGTCAAAAACCCTGCAGCCTTAAAGAAAAACCAAGGATAAATTTGAATCTAGCTTTGTGAAGGTAAAGGAATAATATATCAATGCCATCACATACTACTTAAATTTTCTGTGCTTTATGAATTGTTAAAAAATAAAACATAAAGTATTTGAATACTTTAATTAATACACTGAAGGCAGCTCTACCTTTAAAGTCATTTCTGCCATAAGAGTAATTGCAAATTATCCTCTGTCACATGCTAACAAAAGCACATACTTTTTTTAACAGCACATATTTAGATTCACCCAAACTCCTGAGTCATTAAAAAAATGTATTTACTTACTATAGCAGCTTTCACAAGCCCGACCTATTACAGTGGCTTGTGCCTGGTAAGAGGCTCCCATTGCTCCGTTGACTGCAGCAGGTTTCCCATTGTTGCTGGATATTTGATTGGGATTTGGCTTATTGCTTTAAATAAATTTTAAAAAAAGTTGGGAAAAAAAAAAAGGTGGTTTTATTAACTGGTTAGTCAACATGAAGACAAACAATCTAATTCTGGAATTCTGATGTGTGCTGACAACATCCATAAAATCTTCTCTAAACAAGAACAGTAATTTTTGTGCTCCTCTATTTAATTTTCAGCAATGTCAGACACTTGCTATGTTAAGAGCTGCACTGATACTCCTATTTACAGCTCTTTAGTGTGCTCACATGGTCTAAGCTACTTGGCAAGCTCATAAAAGACCAAGACCAAGTCTCATTGTCAAAGCATTAAAAAAAGTCTGACACAGCACGGAATTTAAGAAGGTGGTTCTAGTCAACAGATAAGGCTTTACAAGTCAAGGATGGACTTTGGGTGAAATATAACGAGAGTAGCAACAGTGCCTGTAACACTACAAGGTTGTTCATCCCAGGAAAGGGTCAAACAGCCTCCTGTCTGAAAAAGAAGTATTCTCAGTAATACAAATGTCTTATAACCATGGCAAAACTCACCCATGTATCAGGTTGTTCTGTCTCAGTTCTCTTCTAAACTACGTCCTCTCTGAGAAGGCTGACTAACTGTTTTTGGATATTTCTGTTTGGCTTTTAAAATATCATTATACTGTATCATTCTTGTAATAATTGTAACTTCTAATACTTCAGTGAAGTAGGACTTTACAGGTCAATTCATTCAGAGAGCATTAATATAATCCTCACTAGATTAAGTGCAATATTTCCAGAGTTTCAACTTTGTGAATCTTAATTACCCTCAATACAATGCAAGGCTGGATACATTGATTCCTAAGATAACTATTTGTCACTTTAGGTAGCACAAAATATATTCAAGAAAAGTTAAAATGACAATTGAAGAAACCTCTGCTGTATCAAGTCTCTATTTCAAATGCCAGCAAGTCTGTCTCCTGCCTTCTCCTTTTTCACTATATCAGCAAGAGACAATTTTACAGTTTCCACAAATTCTTGATCCTGTGCTCAAGGTACAGGAGAAGAGATTGAAAGACAATTAAGTCTTCCACATTATGATCTGTTGCTTAGTTACCTTTCAGAAAAGCCATGAACTGAAAGGGACTCTCTGTTATTAAGGACAGAACCTTGCATTTACAGGAAATACCTAATGAACAAGTTCAAAAAGGTACTCAGCTCTGAGAATCAATCCTACTCAGATTCCAAATGTCATAAATTAGTCTTGAAGCAGAGCATTTAGCAATCCCATGACCACTGCAGATGTCAAAAACTTGAGAAGTCCTACCATCCTCCTACTGTTGACTAGGGATTTTGTCTTGAAATGCAGGCAAAAGACAGGCAGTAAGATAAAAACACAAAAATCCCACATTTTGAAACACATTTTGTCTTCCAATACAGCTGGTCCCTACTGTGAACGTATTGAACCTTCATAATTGTCCACATGGACCAAGGAAATTAAATTGAAAAAGCATAATGTAAAGACTCAGCAACTTATGGTTTTCCTAAAGCAGCCACTCATCTAAGAATGTTAGGGAACACTCATATGAGAGTTTTTAGCTTTTTTTTTAACAGTGTGACTTATCAGAGATGTGAGCTCTGAAGCTCACATAACTTGTTCTAAGATTAAAATAATTAATTTAACAGTCTGCTGCTTTCATTGTTATATCTGTTTAAGAGAGAAAAGCCAGTATGAAATATGGAAATGAAACTATTGTATGTAATTTATACAAGCCATCAAAAATCTTTGCAAAGTACTTCCTTTGGTATTACATTCCTCTGTTATACAAACACAACAATGAGAAGCTCATATATAAGTAAACTGAATAGGCCCACAGAAGTCTTAGAAAAAAGGTATTTGTAATCCTTCCTCTTGTCATAATATAGAGGAAATTATGAATATGAAGGAGGGATTTTATCTTTTTTTCTGCAAACAACATGTTAACAGAAGCAGATATAGCATCCAGTTTAAATATAAAAGAAATACAGATCAAAAACCCATCAGAAGAAAACAAGATGGCATTAATAGCACGTGGTCAAAGATAGAAGGTCTGGGCCTGTGTGCTACCTTTAATTTAGAACCAAAACATGTCTTGTCTCTAGATGAAGAATAGATTTTATCAGCCAGATAAAGCTGTAATAGGAAATTATCTGATTTTATTTTATGTAACTACATTACCAACTGCTTCTATTTTGAAATATTGCATTTACGCAAATACAAAGTGTTGTGCCACAGGGATTTGGAAAGATTATTTGGGAAAAGAAGCTTTTTAAATAGGCTCTTCTTGCATGGAACAGTCTACAGGTAGCAACTGATCAGCCTTTGTAAACCTTCTTATTCCAGACAAAAAGACTGCAGGTCAAAAATAAAGAGATCAGTAAAGTAAGAAGGTTTCACTTAAGATAAGAGTTTCTAGCATTTTCCGATTATATCTCTGCATATAACAAACCCTGTGAAAGTAACCATTCAAGGACTAGGAAAATACCATGCATGTAACTGCATGTTACTATTTCAATTTTACCTGTACATTATTCAAAAAATGGCTTTGTGTTATACTCACTAGGTGGGGATGTACACTTGTTTCAGTTTACTTTCTGCTTCAGCTGCTTTCAGACGTTTCTAGTTGAAAAATTAACACATTAAAATATTTTATTATATTAAGGTATAACATTTCATAAAACTGCACACAATACACCTTTAAATTATTTCCATTTTATGATTTCACAAGATTCTCCAAAACAAGTGTAGAAATCTACATGTAGAAAATAATGAAAAACAAGTTCTCGATTTTTATTATTAGTTTGAAAACATAATATGCTGTCCTTCCCAACTCACAGGGCTCACATATGACAACAAAACTGTAAAAATGACAATTAGAATTTACCTAAATTACATCTATATAAACATTTAGGCTATATAAACAATGAAGCTACCCCTCATTGCAGAATTAAGTAGAAACTAAATGAATGGAATTGCGTTCCTCATCAGTCATGTAACAAAACTTCTTGTCTGTTCTGTCCAGACTGAGGCTGAGCTTTTATAACTCACTATAAGTAATAATAAAGTCCACTGACTCTTAGAAATAACTAAATACTTACTAACATTAAATGCCATCAAAACCATGGCTCAGGAACATCACAGTAACAGGACAGCCATACTACTGTCAAGATACTCTGAATTTACTAAATCATTACTTTCTTCATACTTGTAACAAACTCAAACCATTTTGCACTTCTACAATGTTGAGAACTTTTAGTTATTGCCATATATTATACAAGTAACTAGGACAACAGTTTTTTTCAGCCATGGCACAAGAAATACAGAGTTCAGGTGTCCACAGGCTATCCAAAACATTCATTTGTATGTAAAAGATGAAGAAAAAAGCATTATTTCCCTGCACTTTCTTTACTCAAGACATTACTTCTGTTCACTTGAGAGAAAAAAAGAAAAAGACAAGAGAGAGAAAGATTTGAAACCTGCTCAATTTCATTACACAGGATAAAAAAAATGGAGGGGACACATTTATATCCAGCAATAATAAATCAGTTCTACCTGTCTTTATCAGGGGATTAAAGTTCAGTCCTTCATTTCACCTACAATAGCCACTTCTCCTCTCTGCTCTACTCCTATATTTTGATATCCAACTTTTGCAAGGCTTATAATCCAGGAAAATATTTCCCACCTTGACAAAACTATCATTAGATGACTCTGCTCTGAGAGTCCCTTGCCTGAGCCAAGAGGTGAGTAACAGGGTTATTCAGCTTGACTGGCCCAGCAGTCTGACTAAACCTCCTGGTGTAAACTGCTGTTCTTTCCCATTTCATTAAGTTGCCTCTGTTTATAAAACTCTCACTTATAAAAACTGCATCTTTAAGGAGTAATGTGTAACAAATAGACTTCTAATCACTCCATGCCACCATTAATTAATTCCCATGCAATATGAGAACTCTTTCCCATTTATCTCCAAAACAGGTTGTTTTGGTTTTTTTTCCTTACAGCTTTTTGCTGTTCACAGATGCCCAGTTGTTTGGAGCTACAGAAGTGAATCCCATTGACACTGCTGGTACAGTTGCAATCTTTCCCCAGTGCCAGGCTTGGCAACCCAGCTCTACCTTCAGCAGGCCCATAGAAAAATGCAAACACGGTCTGCTCTGCCTGCTTGGGTCAGTTTTTACAAGAGCAAGGAGAAAGAACAGCAGCAGCACCATGTTCCAAATCTCATAAACTGGTAGTTTTTAATCTAAGAACATTTCACAGCCCCAGCAGAGGAGCTCTCAATGGTGAACTCCCTCTTCAGGACACAGATTTTCCACAACTGTCTCTCATTCGTTTCCATATTATATGCAACAAAATAGAATTTGTTTTCAGTTGGAAAGAAGCACATGAAACAGCCAGGCAATGGGTTACCACACATTTCTCAGAGCTTCCTAGCCAACTGCCTCCATTCTACAAAAACGAGTAAATCTCACTGCACACCTACCATGAGCAAAAGAGAAAATACAATGAGGGGCAAGAAAGGAGGAAAGTAGCCCTGAAGTACTGTCAGGATGTAAAGGCGTGTGTAGGAAGCTGTATTATGCCCTGATGGCAGTGTCAATGAGAAGTGAATATATCACGTTAATTAAATTTTAGCATACTTTTAGTACTGGCATGGGGGTTGTAAGGAATGCAATTTAACAATTGCTTTTCTCCTTTATTTACTGAAGTGAATGAGGTACTGCCTTCTAAAAAAAAAATGCAATGGCATTTTGGTATAAGCTATATTTTTATACCTTAAAACTATGGCTGATATTGGTCCCTAAAGGCAACAGAACATGTCATAGCTTGGATTCTCACTGACATACCAACTTCTAAGTGCCAAGAGAGAGGAAAGGATGCAGAAACAAAACTACCAATAGTTGCAGTATCTGAGATGAAACCTCTGTCTGTTGAAATCTGGAGACAGAACTGGTAAAAGCTGGAAGTTGAAACTGAAAATATTTAGACAAGAAACAAAGGACCAGTTTGTAACAAATCCCTGGAGCAATGTGACAAAGAGAGCTGATCCTTTACCTGGAAAAAAAATTTACATCTTAAACAGTATTTCAAACAGGTCTTACAGACTGCATTGCAGGGGAGGTCAAACTACACTAATCCAGTTTTTCACCTGGAGTCTACTGCTTTTAATGAACTAGCATTGAAAATGAATGTTTGTGGGTTTAAAGAGCTTTTGTTATGAATATCAACTTACAAATATCCCAAGAAATTATCACTTCTGTATATTACTACTGTTTTCAACAATGGAAATAAATAAATGAGAGGCAAATGTAATATATTGTTGCAGTAGAGCAATTTAGCTACCATTTAATATGTTCACTCTTTTCTTCTTACAAAATCTCAATAAAGTCTTTTCCCATTGAATTGGACTTTCAAGGAGAACACCACAAATAAGTTTTCATTCAGCAGAATTAATCAATCAAAACCTGGCCTTCCTCAAACACTATAAATAATGTAGTGGTCATGAGAAGTGCCCTATCACCAGGAATGATTATCAAGGCTAAATTAGTTTTGCTAGACAAGTTCAAAGGACTTCAACATATCTTCCCTTCGCTTTGACTTGAAGGGAAGATGTTCTCAAAGCAAGGTGGTAGCACTACCTCCACTGCCATTAAATCACCACATTTATAACTTAGCAAGAATACCACTTAGTAACAATTATGATAAAGAAACCTTTCTTATACCTGACACAACACATCCAATTCACACAAAGAAATAAAGATAATTAAAAGCAATTTTTCACATTAACTCACACCAATCTAGAACTCAGAGATTGTATTTTAAGATTCAAGTATGTTCAATGGCCTTTTTCATATTCCCAACCCCACCAGTCCCCCTGTCCCTCAAGCATGATATTTAGAGAAGAATGACTCTAAAATTGCCACTGTATTACTGAATACATTTTCTCCCTGAACTACATTCAATTATCACTGCTTGTTCTTTTTGGAAAAAGAAAAAACCCTACAGTTATTGTTTTTACTGAACTGTATTAATTTCTACTATTCCACAAAAAACCAAACAAGGGCATGATGAAGTTCTGATCCCTTCTTAGGAAGGATTATGGAAATGTTAACCAGGATAAAAATTAACAGTGAAGACAAGGGGTCAAAAGTGAAATGAATGATGAAAAACCTAGAAAAACATACCTTTATATGGAACATATTATATTCCATTTGTATTATCCTTAGAACTAAAATCTCCTAGTGATACTCCAAGACTCTACCATATGGTAAAAGACCTTTCTCTTACTTTCCATGCCCTAACAAGATGATGTAGAAACAATTTCAAATAAACCAGAACAACCTGAAGTAATCATCCCACTGATACATTTAATCTGAAACAAGTCCAAAGATCCATCTATCAGCACAGCTGTAGTTATTACAGCATAAAAATCATTTTCAATACACTGTCCATAACATCACCATTAATTAGGTGGCAAATAAAGGAGTTACAAGCTTAAACATTAAATCAGAAATTAAAATGGAGTCTTTTTAAGTATTTCATATCTAAACCAAGAAGTAAACATATAAAGAGTACTGTATATAAAAATAAGCAACACTGACATTTTGCCTAAACCTGCTAAAAATATCCTAGTATTGGTATCCAATATAATCTTAACATGTTTTTGCTCCAGAGCAACCCAAACAGTTGAACATTCCATCAGAAGGATGAACTCATCCACTGTGTGCAGAATAGTTTCAATTTTGAAATGCTGGTAATGCCAAAGTAATGTTTTGTCCAGAAGTACCAATAAAAGGTTCATAAAACCAGCAGCCACTTTAACACAATGTATTTTTCTGCTTTCTTCAGTCCCATGGCAGACCTTTGTAGCCTAAAGCATTTGCTCTGCAGCCCATTTCCATCTGATCTCCTGCTGAAGGAGGAACCAGGAACCCCATTGCTTCAAACTGGCATTCAATGGAAATAGGTTAAAAAGCTCCTAACAGCTATGGGATGTACAGCAGGCATCAGAGGACTCAACAATGCAGCCTGTAACAGCACAGAAACACTGGTCTATACCCCAAAAGATTACCTTAGGCCTCCCACTGTACATCTTTTCAGAAACACAAACAGCTTTTTGTGCTTTAACAAGATCACTTTTATTAAGGAATGTGTCAGACTGGTTTGTTCTAAAATAGTCATTAAATTACCTGCTGCACATATCTGTCAGTGGTTTTCCACATGTAGTAATACTCAATGATGCTAGTCAGCGACTTCCAAGGGAGCTGAAAAACAAAACATTTGTTACAAGTTAAAGTGATGCCAAGATATTTGCAATGTCCACTTCTTGTTAAACACATGTTAAAATCAAGTATAGTTGAGACAAACACTAAAACCTGAATGCATTAAATAACTCCATTAGAATCCATATGCAAACAAACACATATTGCAATTAATAATGCACAATTTTTCCTTATAGTTAACACGTATGCAGAATTACAGTATCACACATCCAAATCTAAATGTAATTTATTCTGTTTAAGCCATATAGTTAAACAAAATGATCAAAAAAGAATGCAGATTTCCATCAGGAAACACACTAGGTAATATTTCCATTATGAAGTGTGTCAGATGGAGAACAACATTAGGACTAAAAGAAATCATCTTGACAAGACTGTGCTTAAGCCTTATGATAATTTTACTCTTAAAAAATACAAAGGATACCATATTTAGTTGATAGATTTTTCATGTCCCATAACAACTAAGCTGCTCATATACAACCACTAGTTTTGCAAGAACTCCCACATGCTCTCAGCTATTATCAAGAAATAAAGGGATGCGAGGGACAAATGTTACCCTGAGCAACAAGAGTGATACTGACAATAAATATTTCACAAAAATCTCTGTACAAACAAGGTACCTTCGATAATGACAATTATTTTGGGTGCCTACATGCATCAGTAAAATAAAAATGTGTTAACCTAAGTGCAGAGGAGAAAATTAGGCAATCATTTTTAATTATCGCCAAATAATCTATTTAACTCCACAAGGTCTTTCTATAATTTAAATTAGGATGTCTCATCCAAAATTCATGCAATTTTTCTTCATAACTTGGAAACATTACTAATCTGTGTGTTATATTTGCAAATATTATCTGCTTTCTAGAAACGAGGATGATGTTTAGGAGGTTCCAGAAAATACAGGTGTGGAAACTGATCTTTCCAATCTTACTGACTCCACTAGGCATCTTTCTGCATGTCTTAAGCCAAAAGAATAGTTTCCTGCACCTTTAGTTAAATTCCCAAAAGATCGGAGGAATACCTTCTCAAACTTCCTCTCTCTGCATGCAGGAGCTCACTAGTTTTTCAAGCTACTTGATTCAGGTTCAGTGTCAGAATTGTACCACAATGTGTGAATCCCTGAACATTTACATTTGATCCAAAAGTAGCAGTGTATGAGATGCATATGCTGATGTCCCAATAAGTAGTAACACAATTCAGGTTCCTAAAATCCTTTTGCCTTCTCACGTGAATTACACCTTGAATGATTCTCAATCTCCAGGCCCATATTCTTCCTGGCATCCAGGTGAAATGCTGTCACCCCAACCACCTGCCACTGTCAATTAGTACATTTTACCATATCCATATTTATTTTCCTTCTTGAATCTTTATTAGCACAGGAAATTTCTGTTCAAACTATAAATAAGTAGCAATTTGCCATTTCTCTAGAAAACACTTTTAATCTGTTTTAACTATGGCTGTGACACCAGTATGTTCATTCACTCAGTAGGCATCTACAATTAAAGGAAGGTAATTAAGATGCTTGGACCAAATAACTGTAATCCTTTTACACTTTGATTCAAAAATTGGAAAAACTGTTTGACAGACTGAGTATGGATAACCTGTATTACATTTAGCTATGCACTTTATGCTTTGAACTGCCAGTGAAACTGTGAACAGCCACAGAATAATATATTGTCATTACCAAAATCTGTTCTTGAAAAAAGTAAATATGCTCATCTGTATAACATTTTTGCAGGAGAAAATTAGCAAAACCTACCAGCTCTACAAAAACAGAGAGGGGGGAATTTTAAGTTTCTTTAGTTTCTCCAGGCTAAAAATAGACCAATCAAATCAGATCAGCAAGAAAAATTTAGGATTATAAAGCATCCTAAAATGAACGTGGTAATTTTAAGGCATGTTTTCACAGTTTTCTAAAGCTGGTAAACAGTTGCTCCTGCTTTCTAGAAACAGTTCCTATTCTTGATTATCAAGGCTTTTCCTACCATATCTGAGATGTAAGAGTTATAAATTTGTGAAAACTGTTGATAATGAAAAACTAAGACTTAACAAGTACAACATCTTTGCCTTACTGTTAGGAAAATAGTTATGTTTGGAGAACATAAAATATTCATTCTTTTTCCATTCTACTACTCTGAGATGTGAAATAATTGAAAGCACATCAAGGAAATTGAATTAGCCTATAAGCTTTAGCTTGATTAGGATTCACACAGAATCTTAAAGATAGAAGAACCTTTCCTACAAGAGTCAATGAGTCAACAGTTGATGAAAATTATTATTCAAAAGCTAGATGGTAACTTGATTACAAATGAGCATCTCCTATCTATGCAAAACAGGTAAATACTTTTACACCATTTAATTTATAACAATCTTGTTTACTAATATTTAGTGTTTGTAGCTTAACACTAGAGCTGCACATTGAACATCAAACAGTGGCAGTTCACAGTAACTGCTGGAAAAGTAAATGAATCTGCCCTTTACAGAACTGCCATGTAAGGGCTGCAACTGCAGCTGCTGTGCCTTGCAAATCTGGGCCGACTCAGAAAAGGCAACTCCTCTGGGATGTGATGACTCAGGCAGGTACTACACCACCCTTCTGCTTCAGGAGACTGCTACCAACCCTTTTAAAGCTGCCAAGCAACGTGATTTTCTTGCCTGTCATGTGGCACCACTGTGTGACTGCTGAGGTTGGAGTTTAATCTCAGGCACTGCAGACTTGAATTTTATCATTAGATGCCACGTGGAGACCCAAACAAGTTCACACATACACTATCAGTTCATTATCTTCTTTGCCCTTGCTCTTACAACACATCTAAGAGTACTTAGATACTTACCAATAAGTAAACTTATCAATGGCTCACCCCTGGAGAGAGGGATGATAACAGACAGAAGTATTATCGTGGAAAATCACTGCTTACGTGCTACATGTTTATACCTACCTCACCTTGCAGAAACTGTTCACATATCCGTGATCTAAATCTCGAAGGACTATTTTCAATGATTACTTAAAAAGCAAATGTGTGTTTTCAAATCCCTGCCCTTTTAGAATGCTACATAGGAAGTGAGAACACATAAATTTTACACTAGAGAAATTAAGATATCCCAAGACTACATAATGACTAACATAATTGAAAGATTTCAAATTACATAGAATTAAATAAAGACTGTGCACTGTTCTTAGTACCACATAAATTGAGATATAAAATAGATGTTCTTCTAAAGATGTTTTTTAAATGACATTTTTCCAAAGATTAAAAAGAAAAAGCGACTAAGAATAGATAATATCCCTGTTCTAACTAAATGAAGCTATAATTAATTAGTACCCTACATCCATTTGTGCTGCACTCTGACTCATGGTTAAGGTGCCCTCGGTAGGTTGTGCAATGCTATCACCAGATCTGTGTGTGTCTCCTGCTTTGGGAGGAGACCAGGGGAAAATAGCCCCATTTTGGAAAGGAAGATTTAGTGAAAGAGGGAGGGTATCAGGACAAAATTTTATCAGGGTATCCAAGACAAAATTTGAACACTGTAAACAGCCTCTAGTAAAGACATTCAAATATCTAGCATTTGAATATTACAAATACAGAAGCAATTCTTGCAACATGTTACTACAGTGCATCACTTTAATGTAGTAGTAGGCAACACCGGCATTATACAGAGAACAAAAATACTACATAAATACCAGAGACAAGCCTTCTGCATGCTTGCTCACAAATTGTGTTAGGACACAACTTGTAAAATAGTCAATAAAACATGTTACATGCTTAAGGCAGTTTCAAAAGCCGAATATTATATATTAGAAACCATTTAACTAGAAGACACAGCTCCTGAACTATTGTGCAATTACAAATGAGAACCATTTGTCTGTATAAGAAATAATAAGGAATAGTTTACATTAACTTTACATTAAGATTTCTGTTCTAAAATATCTATAAATATTCTTTTTCAATAATATTTGCTTGAACTTAAAAGGCTGTTTCAGCCGTGATGCAACTTTCAACCTTATGTCATGAATGCAGTGAACATTTTCTCCCTTAGGAATCTCAAAATTAAGCATGCAGATGTAATACACCTATTAAAATGTCAGTTCTTTAGAAAAACAATAGCCTTCCCTTCCCACCTTCATTCAATTACCTGTTCCATTTCAAATCTGTGAAAATGAAGGAAAGGCAGCTCAGCTCATTGCCAAGCTTCCTCCCACTGTCCTGTACTCTGTCTTGGAAGGACTTCTACATTTACCATGCACTGCCTTTTTTTCCACCCCTCACAAAGATTATTAATAAACTTCTTCAAAGAAAATGAAAAAATCTGAGCTCTCAGAGTCAAGCAGAATGAGATTAATGTGAAAATGTTTCAATCAACTTCAGTCTCAAATAACGGAATTCCTTTGGCTTATATCTTAACTTTTTCATGAAGCCCAACTCGAACATGGTACAACAGAGGAAATATCTTTCCTTGAAAGAAAAAGGCTCTCCATAAAACGTGGGAAAAAATTGCAGCAAATTACTAGCAATCCCAGCAATCAGTGTTGAATCTATTTAATTTCACTACTCTGCATTAGAATTAGTAAATTAAAGGTTTACTGCCCTATAGTCTGATACATCAGTACCAAAATGATTGTAGTTAGAATATATCAGAAAACATTTCTTTTACTTTTCTGGACTGCCAAAACATCTAATATGTCAAAACAACTCCCTGTAGTACATTTTAAAATGTACTATCTGAATACAAATTTCTCTCTGTTAACCATAGTAGGAAACCCCAGCTTTCCAAAAACACCCAGGGGAATCAGCCATGTAGCTGCTAATGAATTTCACTGGAAATTGTGGAAACATTCTGCAAAGTTCCTGGACTTTTTCAGATGCTTGTAAGATCCTCAAAAAAATCCTTTTCGGAATGTCTCAGCATGAGACGCCCTACCTGATAATAAACCACTAAACAGATTATCTTCTGTCACCATCTTTCCAAACAATAGCATTGAATAAGAAAGCATATTGACTTTCAGCCAGATAAAATGTTTAGATATGTTAATCACACATATCAGCTTCACAGATTTCTCCCCTAGCTAAACCTTCTAAACCTACAGAAAGTAGCTATGCTCAACCATGGCAAAACATAGCTACAAGGAAAGGGCACTACTTCCATACTTACAAAGTCTTGTCGAATGTCATTGAAGTCCTTGCCATACTTTTCCAAGGCCTCTTCAAATAAACTAGCTTCTGATGCTGACCACTCTTCCATTTCATCTCTACACAAGACAGGCCCTCCCAGAGGCACCAGAACACTGATGGCACTGCTCAGATCATAGTTGTGTTTATGCAGTGTGTCCATTGCGTGAAACTGGCAGGGACAAGGAGAGAATAAAGACGGGTTTAAATAGACAGTAGTCCGTCAGTTAATGCAAATTCAACATATGATTCTCTATGAACCAAGCAAGGAGCCTCAATTAATGCTAAATTTAGAATCTATCTTGATACCATAGTTTTCTGCTGCGGAATATGAGGAAAATAAATGGTTTATTACTTAACCTGGGAAAGGAAATACCTTGATAAAATGTTTACCATGTTTAAATGACATTAGTTTATTAGTTCCTGCAAGTTACTAGCAAATATTTCTAAAGAATCTCTTGTTGGTAGAAATTGGTTCCAAGAAACCCAATAAAGACAGTGGCATATATTGACTGTGGGGCCATTTTCAATTAACAGAAGCTCTAAATAGTAACTCAACAGCTGCTCAGACATCTATGAGCTCAATATTCTCATTGCAGGCAAAGGAAGACATTTATTGTTTTCGTTATCATCATACTGAAAGAGCAGCAAGATTTTTGTCCCTTGCTAAACACTTTTGTCACAGACCAGTAAATAAGGTTTCTTTGGTTGATTCCCTTTCTGTTATAAAAGGGAAAAAAAGAAAACAAACGAATTAGAACAATCTTCCCACTGTAGGTAGCACTGAACGCTTCCATTGCTAACCAATGATGGGGAATATGAAAAGTAAACAATTCCACCCGTCGGGAAAATGAGCAGCACACAAGAAGCATTTCTGACTCAGCGTCCCAAAAGACCTCACCAGCACAACCCAACTGGCTGTGCTGAAGGAGGTATCAGAATGATAAGAGTGATAATGACTGTGAGCCTGTATCAGTCTCCTTTCAATGTGTCCCACCACAGTGCTGAGTTCCAAGTGTAGCGTTCAAAGTCTCACAAGGCCACAAACCCAGCTATGAGAAAACCTTGCAAGGAAGGAACAACTCCTGCATTATGTGTCAGCAATTCCAGCTGAGCTTCTGCATACAAATATACTGCAAATAAGGGATTTTTCTGATCTTTTGCCATCTTCTATCAATGACTATTGTCTTTCTCCAGTGTTTACTCTAAGTCTTTGAGTGCTATCAAGCACAAGATTCTGAAAGTGTTTTGTCTGCAAGAAGCAATGTAGCTATTATCTTGCAATATATCATTTTACTTATGGTTCAATCAAATTCACCAGCCTGGAAAAAAAGCCATTGTTAAAGTCAAGTATTCCAACATGAAAGTATGTAACATAATGTCTAAAATCCATCAGCTTCATTTAGACAATGTACACTGAAATCACTGGTTTATTGTTTACCATTCAGGCACTGAGTAAACCAGGTCTAAAGATTGAAGCCTTACAATGTATTACTGAGGTTTAAATCTTTGTTTAAATTGCAGCCCTCATAGAAAAGCAGTACACACAGAGCATCTCCCAAGCAGCTGCTGAATCCAGATCTATTCACTGATACCAGCTTTCATAAAAATGACAACAGAAGTGAATAAATAGGAATCTTGCTCTTGCTTTATGTTCATTTTTCATCTATAATAAGCATTTTACTCCATAAAAATTTGTTGATACTACTAAAGAGTCATACTGAACTGTGTGGATAAGTGCTGTCTTCACTGAGTTCTCCTGTGATGGAAGATCAGTTATAAGTTCTTTGATAACAACTCTGCCGTCTACAGGTTTGTAAGCCCTCACCTGCATCAAATTTCCACATTGCAGTGCAAATTGTGGTAGCAAAAGCAAAAGAAGCCTGAAGGAATTTATAGAGGCTAAGAGACAAAAATCCTGGAGTATCTTCTTTTTATCTGCTTTACCCTAAGAAGCAGGAGACTGGGAGACCTGGCATTGCCTCTTCCAAACAGGAGACTGAAGCACAGAGAAAGAACCACTCTTCCCTAAGAGCTCTTGCCCAGAGCATGCTGTCCAGCACAGACATGGGGGCCCATCAGAGGAAAAACTGTTAGCCATGTAGGCAAGAAGCAACTTCAAATACAAATATAAGCAGGCAGAGGAATAAACTTTCCACCACAAGCTAAAGAAGGGCTGCATGGAGCTGGAAGAAAGGGCATGAGAGGGCATCCTGCAACCAGCCACACAACACAGCTCCCAAACCAGCTGCAATTCTGGACTGAGCTGACTTCAACAAAGCACTCAAACTGCAAACTGAGTGTAGGTTCTTCAATGCAATCATATTTTAAGTCTGTTTACCTTAGGAGCCACATATATGGAAGTCTAATAAAAATCATTAAAAAGACATCACTGAAAATGCAATGGATAAGACTGCTCATACTTTTCATTTTGAAGAGACATCCAATATCAGATTTAGGTCCCAGAAGCTCTTCTGAACAAACTCACCACAAGAAGCAATTGATACTATCAGCCTGCTTTGCTTTAAGTGGCTCTCATGGTCAGTATATGCACTATGAATTATTCAGGAATCTGAAACAGAAGGTTTCCCCAGTCTCTTTCTTTTCTTAGAGATCAATTTTCATTATAAAATAAAACACTGCCTTTGAGAAGGGCAGAAATGCAAGTTTTAGTTGCTTGTCCACAAGTCTTTACCACTGTAAGAGAAGCACATTTATTATCATCTAAGAAGGTAAACACACATTGTTTCATGTCTTCAGTAGGGTTTTCTAAAAGCAGGGGGTTTCCTATCTTGTCTCATTACCTTCCCTATGTTTTCAAAACAAAGGAGCCTGAAAGCAGCCTCTCAGTTGTTATTCATCTGCAAGAAATGTGTACATCAACCCTGAATTCATCTATGTTCATAATCTAGGCTTTCTTTTTATTTTTTTTTTTAATATCAGTCTGTTTACAGTTATCTCTGATTAAAACTAATTAGGATTAAAACTTAATTAGGAATACTGGAAAGCCACAGGTGTGGCACACAGAAATCCCATTAATAGCACCTCAGGTGCAAGGGTTATCTGCCTTGCATTAAGAAGATAGATGGTATCATTTTCTTAGTGCTATGCACCTATATCCAAAGTATAGATGAGATACACCACAAGTTCTGCAAGCATCTCTACTAACTTTAACTGCTGCTTAAAATATGCTCCAATTAACATGGAAATGCCTGAAAAAGTAACTACTATAATGACAAATATGTCTTTTCTTAACTTAGAAGGAAGTACGTTGCCAAAAAGCAAAAAAAGCAGGGTTTTAAAAAGCTGAGGGGGTAGGAAAATGAGAAGAGACAGACACAGTAATTAAGCCTGGGGTGGCTCCTCTGATGCCTCATTATAAGATATGCCTTTCATTAAGTGTAATGGAACTTAATGGATCATCTGCAATGGAGAAACATTAACATGGCACTCAAACATAAGTATCCCTTTGTTAGCAGCATTGCACATGTACTTTCAAATGAGAAATTACCATAAGGATAAATCCACACTATTAATCACTGAATACAGAATGCAAATAAAGATGGGATATGCAATATGTGAAATTTATTAGAAATTCTTAATCCAACGAAATATTAATAAAATGAAAAATGTTAACTAACAATTTTGATGAACAAAATATTTAATGCAAACTGAATTGTGTTTGTAAAAGTCATATTAGCAACTGTGAAACAGAAAATTCATTTTGAGTATTACTGAAAACATTATATTTTGCTCCTGCCTTTACAATACTATCATAGTCCAGACTAAATCACCTTCCTGTTCGAAAGCCTTTGAATACACTGCAAAAGGTAATAAATTAAATAGTTTTCTCATAATAATAAAAAAAAATACTTTATCTGGAATACAAGAATTGTCCCACTGAGCCAGACCAATCACCTATCTAACTAAGCATTGTGTCTCTGACAGTAGCACCAAGGAATATTAGCTAAAATATGCAGGTAAGTATAATAACAGTCTGAAGTCAATTCCCACTTAATTGACCAGCATCTGCAAAGCTTCAGAATGAGAACATTTAGAAGGTACACCTTTCCCTATTCTCCTCAGTGCTAATTTATGGCCTATATGGCTACATTTTTTTTCTAAACAATTTTGTGGGAATGGTTCTGCCCAAGATTTTGGGCAACTGAATTCTAGGGGCTCTCTATTCACTTTATAAGGCACTGCCTTAACTAATTTAAACTAATCTGTTTGTTTTATTGAGTTTCCTCTAATGCTAATACTCCAGCATCTGGTAAATAGCAGGTCTTCTTTAGCCTAAACTATATGATAGTGTTTAGGTACAAAAATACCTAAAATAATAAAACAACAGTTGACATCTTTGGAAATCTAACTCAAACTTGACTCTCTGAAACAGTAATACTTTCAGTCTCACATAGTGTTCCAGGCATACTTTATTTACTGTAGCACACCTTCTCAGCTGGTATGATTATACAGAAACAAATCTGTAATTAATACATCTTTCACTTTCTCTAGAAGATGCAGGTGCTTACATTAACAGTGAACAGCATACTAAGGAAACATAGGAATATGCTAATTAAAATGTTCTTTAAAAATATGCTTACAAAGACAGATTACTTATCCTTAAGAAAATATGATGACATATACATCCAGTAAGTACAAAGCATTATCCACACAATTTTCAATCAGCTTTCTTACCACATACTTTAATGACACTGCTGCAGATGAATCCCCATATAATGTGTATTATCCACTCTGCTGTGGGTGATCCACAACTAAAGCCAAGTGTTGCACAGTGTGATTATAAGGGCAGCACTGAGAAGCTTAGAGAAAACACACAGGATTTTCCAACACACACACACTCCTTGCATGCAGGTATCTAAAGGACAACAGGTGGAAAATGGGGCCTTTGGAGTACCAAGTAGTGTTGAATTCATGGATATAGAAGTTGTAGGATGTTTAAGAAGCCACCTACCAGTGTGATGTCTCGGGAAGCAGCAGCTGCACTCATGTGTAAACTGGGTTGCCTGACAGAACTACTGCAGTCCAGGGCTCGAGCAAACGTGCCAACCGCACTGCAACAGAGAAACCAGGGCCACAGTAATTACACAGGAAGGTGTAATCTCTTCTATCAGACTGTGTCATAGCCATAAAAGTGCCCTTTTACACATGGGAGTCACATACTGTTACTGTTAAGATTTCAGATCCTTGCTAACAAAGAACAACTTGATAAAGACAAATCACTAAACACGGCAGCAAAAGCTCTGACCTTCTGCCCCCAAAAGTAATGACACACATATAAGAACAGCAGCTCAGAAACAAAAGATACTCTGAAAATTCTCAAGTACCAACCTCTTAATATATGAGTTTCAAAATTAATTATGAAGTCAAAGGTTCTCCACAGTTTGGGATTTACAATCAGGACTATTATTTCTAAAATTACAATGATATAATAATGCTTAAAAATTATAATTCTAATGAAAAAGGAGGCTCACCATGTCCCCAAGAAGAAATTAAAAACATTTTATTCACTTCAGTAGTACGTGTCTACAACTTCCATCAGTGAGCCAAAAAAAGCACATTAGCTTAGTCTAAGGTACCCCTAAAATCCTGGTGTTGTCACAGGTTTTAAGCAATAATGAAATAAATGGATCTCTCAACCTACTTAATTAAAACATTCCATTATTGAAATGGACATATTTTTTCCAAAACTTTACTTTCTTTTCCACTTTTGTTGATGAATTGTACATGTCATCTATTATACTTAGGCTGTTCTAAACTGTAAAAATTTCTTGGAAAGCAGTAAGCATTTCTTGGAAGTACATCTATGTGAAGGAAAAGGTGCATAGAGAATTTGGCTGGGCTCAGCATATCACACTGGAAATAAGCGAAGATGCAGTGACACAAAAGATTGCTATCAATAAACAGATCAGAAGTTTCTCCAGTACCTGGAGTTGTATAATGACTCTTGAGGTGCATTGTGTCACACTGCTATCAGAAAAAACCCATTTGTTGCAGTTGTGACATAAGCCCTTCTAAATTCAATGACCCACTTACATAACAGATGCATAGTGCAATCCTCTGGCTTAGGGACTCAAGCCTCACTCAGCAATTACACCCCACACAACTTACAAGTGCAGAATTATACCAATGGTGAATGTCACTGACAGATAAACACATTGCTGTATCCTATAAATCTGATATTCAACAGTAAAATAATGTGCACCAAGACTTAAAATCACTGAAGTTATAAATGATCATGGAGAAACTGAAAATAAACTATGTTACTGCAATTTTATCTTGAATCTCAAAAAAATTTATTACTGAATGCATTTTTCAGTACTTGCTGCCACAGTCTTACAAGTTAAGATTCAACAGCAGTGATTCAGACCCTTGGTATTAACTGCTTTAGATTTCTAAAGGCTGTGGAATAAAAAATAATATTCAAATGTTTTTCCACAACCTTTGGTCTCTCTTTGTGGGGATGGCAAATATGAGATGAGAACACACACACACATTCTATTTTCTTTTCTTTTTTTTTTTTTCAAAGCTTGGCAGTACATAAAACAGTATTTGTCCACAAATCACTCCCAAGAATAAGGCTCTATTATGAACATATTTCCTGATATCTGTCAACCCCTTTCAACATGTTGGCATTGATAAGGGTTGTAACAAAGCAGCCTTTCCTGTGATCTTTCTGTCCCTACTGCTCAAACCAGTGAATGTGGCATGATTGCATTTCTTTTCTTCTGCTACCTGCTAGCTTCTTATCTTCCTTTTTGCATAATTAAAATGATTTCCTTTGGGCCACATTTCTAAAACTAAAGTTTGAGTATGCTATGAACACTACAAAGAACATTCTCACAGTCAGTCTCTGGCAGATCAAACTTTGGAGGCTGACTTCAGAGTCCAAGAGTATTTTGTTGCTCAGAATGCAAAGTCAAAATTAAGAGCCAATATAGAGCGAGGTTTCTTCTGAATAAGTGATAGAGAGGTAAGAGCTGATGCACCAGTGGACATTGCTTCCAGGGCTGTACTGAGCAGGGGAAGATTGCAAGCATCAGAAGAATGCTGTGCGGCGGTTTGGAGTATGTGAGAACAAAACCAATTAATAATAAATAAAACACATGAAGACAAAAGAAAATAATAAAAACAATAGAATAAAAGATTATAATAAAAAAGCATCCAACATAATGGAACAAATATGATAACAACAATAAGAACAAAGCAAGTAAATAATATATAATACAATGCAGGCAGTGTACCATTTGGGGTGTCAGTGGGGACAGGAGGGGTGGGGATGGTACAGGAAAAAAATGGGGAGTCTGGAGGTGTGAGGTGTGTGCATATCTGTGGCTCTCTGAAGTCAAACTAACTTCCAGTTCTCCTTTCCAGAGAAACTTGTGAAAAACAGTGGATTTCCAAATAAGTGTAGAAATTCTAGAGTATTTGGCTGTTAAATAGTAACTAGGTTCAAAACTAAATAGTGATATACAGTGGTTTTTTGTATAATCTAGCTATGCAGTTCAGATCCAAATTCAATATTAATTTTAGAAATCACTAAAATATCTCAATTTTTATGTTTTTCAACTAAAAATACAGATATGAGGCACATCTTGATGGAAAGGTCAAAAATTACCTTTGTCATTTTTCCTTCCATGACTTTTTTCTAATTCCACCCTTAAAGATTTTTTTTTAGAAAAGGAACAAAAAAACTAACCAATGTCATTTCCAGAAGACACAGCATTATCTTCACCTACCTAAAATAAAACTCAGTATTAAACCACCACAAGCTAAACAGTCACACCCTAACCACTTATTTTTCCTAACAAACTTTCAATATTCATGTTTCAATATTATTGTTAAGCTTGTAGAATTCAAAGAATAATTGCATATAGCTAACTGAAATTATATTTAATTCAATTATAACAATAATAAACGGACAACCCGAAAAAAACTGTGCTCAGCAAGCTACTTATGAATTATTCAACATGTAATTAAACACTTAGACTTCAAACAGAAACCAACACTCCCCACATTTTCCAAAATAAGTTAAAGCCAAAAGTCACACAGATAGTGAATTACACAGGTAACAGAGAGATGGACAAGGCAAACAATTGGCATTATCAGCAGGGGGATCACTCCCTGCATAGCCTGCACCAGCAAGCAGCTCTAAGAGCTTTAAGGGTTAGACCAAAAGATCCAGTGTTACCTTAATTAGGTTTTCCTTGGTTTAATTATCTTAAAAGAGTAGAACCAAGAAGGTTTTCTCAAGGATTTATAACAGATTGCAGTTGACAACCATACAAACAAAACAAATGGATACAGTTCAGTGCCAGGATCTAAGAATATGGATTATATCCACTAATTCAGCAAAATTCAACAAGATCTATGTCCAAAAAATGTAAGAGATCACTGCAGTTGCTGTGCCTGTGTACCCTACATTTAGGCAAAATTTCAGATTAGATTTTGAACACAGAAAATACATTGCTCCAAATTTCTTATAGCTCAAGTCTAAGACATTAAAGGAAATAATAGTTCAAATTTTTGCATAAGATTAATTAGTGGTAGCCAAAGAAATTAAGAAGCAGCAAATACTTGTCCTAACAAGTTTCCAAAGATTTGGTGGCTTGTCAGTAACTAGTTCTGACAAGGGCTGTTATTTACCAAAGAAAATCTGGAACCACTGCAATTATACATCAGGATAAAAATAGCCTCTGCTTCTCCCAATAGCAACAGCAGTCCAGCAGCAAATCAAATCTAGAAAGTTCTGGATGCAGGCAAGTAACTCTCATTTTTCTTCTACCTTGTTTCTTGAAAGTCCAGCTGAGACATACATCCTTCTCCATCTGAGGATGTTTATTTCAAAATTGTTCACTTTTTCTTTACACTGCTTTTTTCAATGATGCCAGACAAGTAGTGGGTATACTCTGGACAAAGCTGTTAGAAGTGAACCACATCTGTGCACACATGAATCTGCAAATCCAGAATTCTCTGCAGATACTTGCAAACTGATGAGTGAGACCCATGCCTCACCTCTGAGCTAATATTTTTGAGGAAAACAGTTAAGTGATCTTTGGTGGTTTTCTACATATTAGGAATGGAAACCTTTTGTTTTCCTTCTCCTTACTCCAATGTTCCTCTTTACACTAAATTGGAAACAGTCCTAAAAGATGACCTCTTAGACTGCTCTGAACTTAAAAACCAGCAAATTAGTATCTGATTGCTATTTAAGAAAATATCATGATACTTAAAATATTGGAAAGAAGAAACAAAAAATCTTCAGTGAAGACACATACAAGCAACAAAACATGAATTTAAAACTGAAAATACATGAGATTTTCACTACTCAGTTTTGCAAAATCTGACCCACAGAATATATTCACAGTAAAATCATGCTGTTACAAAAGATTTTTTTTTTTGCATTTCTAAGCAACTGCCTGTACAGTGCTTTGCAGTATTATCACAGTATTATCACTTCAAGTATTTACAGCACAAAAGGAGATGGCATGATAAACATGAAAAGTCACCTGCCACTGCTCTTTTGCTGAAAGACTCTCAAAGTTAGAGTAAGCGTGGCATGATATATAAATGTATGCGACAAGCAACCTTCATTTCATTGCTATATGAATAGAAGTGAAACATATGTGAAATCTTTCTTATTCAACAGAAACAGAATCTGATAGATAAAAGCAGTTTAATTCCCAGGATGTTATTTAAGGCATCATCTGTATGCCATCCTGCAATTTCACAGTCACAGAGGAGGAGATGTACAGCCCCCTAAAAGCAGGTCCATGAAAACTCTGCCAGGGAAATTTATTCTTTATACTGCAATAGATCACAGTTCACACACACACACCCCCCCAACCAAAAAAAAAAAAAAAAAAAAAACAA